>LUKR01000083.1:19624-30360 GCA_019395275.1 Puccinia brachypodii | reverse complement strand
TGGGAGGAGCAGCAACGGACCTGGGTGAGAGGAAACAGAAAGCAGTGAAGAAAAGAGAAAAGAAAAGAGACAACAGGAAATACAACTAGAACACAAGCACAAGCCCTGGATTAAATAATCATAGACCCCTTGATCCTCCTTTCCTCCTGTTTCCCACATAGTCTCATAATTCTCCTTGCCCTTTTGATTCTTGACCAATAAACCAATCTGAATACACCTCTCACAACTTGCCATCCCAACATGTAAATAACAATCATACCAACCAAACCATCAGGCCTTCCAATTTCAACTTGCTCAACTCCCAAAGTGATTCACCAGGAAATAGACATACTCCACTTCCATCCTATGAGAATTCATCAAATCTACCACCTGTGGAGATTCCCACATCCTGGAATGACCCGCTCAAAATTTATTTGGGGGAAATTCAAGAACA
Organism: Puccinia brachypodii; assembly: GCA_019395275.1. Classification (NCBI taxonomy): domain Eukaryota; kingdom Fungi; phylum Basidiomycota; class Pucciniomycetes; order Pucciniales; family Pucciniaceae; genus Puccinia; species Puccinia brachypodii. The sequence continues at coordinate 29,927 of LUKR01000083.1, read as the reverse complement.
AATTGATGAAAGATTATCCCAGGGAGGATTTGTGAATCCTTCAGGTGGCAATTTGGTTGAAGATGATGAATTAGATATAAATCAAATTGGAACAATCACAGACAACCACTCTGCCAGAAATTTTCCTGCAGAAAATGTGAATCATCCAATTGTATGGGGTTAGCCTGAGCCTCCTGGATTCAGACCATACACTTTGAGAGTAGTTAGGCATTGTGTGAAGTGTGATGCCATACTATTCACAGGAGAAACAAACTCTCTTTGCTGCGTCCAAGGCAGGATCACTTTAGAACAACCACTCCCACCACCTGAATTACTGCAGATGTTCAACACTCCTACTCTTGATCACTCAGCTCAGGGAATTCAACTGATTGAGTACATCCGCTTGATAAATAGCAACTTTGCATTCACATCTCTTGGAGTCAACACTACAACCAGAGCTGTACTAAACAATCAAGTCCAAGGTATCTATACAGTCAAGTTGAAGGGGAAAATTCACCACAACATTGTAGTTTGCTTGCACTTTCACAACAAGTCCCCAAATTCTTACAGATATATATATATACAACACAGAAAATGAGCTGGAAAGCCAAAGGGTTCATGGTTGAGATCTAATTCCAGAACTGATGCAAAGAATGAAATCAATACTCCACCATTCCACTCCTCTCACATGCCAGTTTTAACGTGTTGCATCTGAAATAAACCCAAATTGTTCAATCAGGCTCACTAATAATGCTACTATTGTGGATCAAAGAGTTTATAACCTGCCAACTGGTGACCAAATTTCTGCAATATGGGTAAAAGGTAAGCATGTTTTCTGTCAGCCTTTCCAATGAGCTAAAATTCTTCTCTGACATTGTGTTAATAATTATTTGAAAGGTAATGATCCGTCAAAAACAGAGACAAGGGATGTTATCATCAAATATTGTGATGCAAATCTGTCAAGGATTTCCAAATTGGATCAAAAATATGACCCTCTCCATTATGTACTATGACATCCAAACAAACAACTTGGAGATGGAGCCCTGCACTCAAGGAAGAAATGGAACTAGCAACTGCCATGAATTGCTATGCATATAGTTTGGTGTTTTGCCATGAAAACTGTGCTCTTCTACACTGGGCTGGCTGTCTTTTACAACAATACTGTGTGGATCAATATGTCAAAATCAAAACTGAGAGGTTGCTCTACATCACATTAAATCAAAAGGACTTTTGTATAGAACAGTTCTATGGTGTTATGGATGCTTATCAAAATGGTGTTCAAATGGGCCATCAAACAGGTATGTATCCTTAGTGCCCTTTATGATGAATAGTTCTTCCCCTTCTCATGTGATTACCCTGGAACAGGTTCCAGAATAGTTTTGCCCACATCTTTCATTGATAGCCCTTGCAACATGAAGGCAAGGCCCACTGCCAGCATAATTGACTGGGCTGAGGTTATCCCAGTTAAACTGGGATTACCTCAACCAATTTAAACTTGGTTGATCTCAACTGATGAAATATAAATCAAAGATACCTTTACTTCATATTTAATTGGTTGAGATCAACCAAGTTTAAATTGGTTGGTTGCATCCCAGTTTAACTGGGATAACCTCAGCCCAGTCAATTATGCTGGCAGTGCTAGGTTCCAAGATGCCATGGCTTTGGTACAGACCATGAGAAAGCCCAATCTTTTCATAACAGTAACTTGCAACCCAGAATGGACTAACAACCTCCTTCCTGGACAGGCCTGACATTGTAACATGGTTCTTCAATGCCGGCTGAAGAAGATCTGCAATGAAATTTACAAGGATGGAATTTTTGGAAAAAAACAGTAGGCCAAACACATGTCATAGAATTTCAGAAGAGAGGACTGCATCATGCCCACATCTTAGTGATTCTGGAATCACACCATTCTGACATTGAAATGTGGGGTGCCAATAATAATGCTCAGGAACCTAGATCAAATATTGGGACTTTGTAATGGAACCAGGTTGATTGTGGAAAACTTGAGTCCAAATTTGATTCATGCAAGAGTAATCTCAGGTAACAGAGTCAATAATTTGGTGGCCATCCCTTTCATGTCTGGGCCAGATGAGTCTGGACTGCCATTCAAACTTGTACGCAAGCAATTTCCAGTTAATCGAATGATAAGTTTAAGCGCTTGATCAGTTGAGTTCGCAGTTTGGGAATTGTTTTTCTTTTTTTTTTTGAAACCCAACCAACCGGCCGACTGGAATGGAAAACCAAAAAATAAAAATAAAAATAAAAACAGACTCAGCAGTGAGCATCATCAGCATTCTAGAAAAAAGAACGAGAAAGTAGCAGAAAAACTGACGAGAGAAACATCTGCTTGCGTAGAACAAACCAACAAGAACGAGCAAACTGGAATCAAGCGAAATCATCAAAGTAGGAAACCCAGCGCAGGATGGAAGCAGCTCAAAGATCCCAATACTCGTTCGTTCGGCCTCATTCTCACAGACCAGGCCAGCAGAAATCTTATCGGCCAGCACCCACTACCACTTCCTCAACCGTCGCTTCAAGCCCCAGAAACCCCCTCAGCCTCCTTCATCCTCATCTTCATCCGACTCGGACTCATCCACAGCCGATCTATTCGCCGGCCCAAAACCATCGATCCATCGGGACCCCATCACAGGCGAACTGCTCTCAGCTTCACACGATGTGGCAGAAATGGATGCCCTGATCGATAACCTGAAAGACCCATTACCCCCTCAACCACGCCACAGGCTGCAACGATCTGCCGCTGCTACTAGCACAACCCAGCCATCTTACTCACAACGCTCAGCCAGGACACGATTGCCATCATCTTCTTCATCTCCAGCAGTCAGCTCAATTCCAACCCCAAATACGACCATCGACAAATTCCATAGTCGCTCTGCCATCGATCTCTCCTCTCCCAATCGTCATCATCCACCTCCGCTTATCGATCTTGCCTTCCAACACACCAAGCGGAACAAACCTGAGCAACTCTCCTATACAGCCGAACAGCATTACATCAGATCTTCTGATTCTAAACTCTCTCTACCCATTCACCCACCTCGCTGCTTCTCAAGATCCTCAAGCCGACCACGCCATCCATCTCCATCTTCATCATCAACAAGAACAACTTCAACTTCAACAACAGCAGACCTACACCCATCAGCTAATTTATCAAGTAGCTCAACTGTACCACCACCACCCATCCAAGTCTCTTCATACTCTCGATCAACATCCAATCCTCTCCCAACACCTCCACCATCTGCTATCCCAACCATCAACGGAATCATCGAAAAATATTCTACAAAAATCAATTATCCACTGCCGACCACCAAATCTCCGCAGCTGAAGATTGACTCGATTAACGAAATTGTTGAAAAATATAATCCAATCCTCAAACGCTCAACCCGTCACGATTCCAATAATAATAATAATAATCACCATAATAATAATAATAATAATAATAATAATAATAATAATAGTAATAGTAATAATAATAATAATAATAATGATAATAATAATAATAATAATAATAATAATAATAATAATAATAATAATACCCAATCTAATACTAGACACCTCTCACCAGTCAGAGATTCAAGCTCTTTACCACCTCGGCTTCGATCGGTATCTGAAAACTCAGACGATTCTAACTCATCAATCAATTCATTAACCAAGGAAGCTTTGTCACTACAAGTCCTACCCGCCAAGGAACCCGATCATCATCATCATCATCATGGTTCACTAACTCATTCGCCATTTGAGAATCAAAGAGGAGATACAGATTCTATCTCCAAACGGAGTTCCAGTCCTACCTATCGTTCTTCTCCATTAAAACAATCATCAACATCAACATCAACAATAACATCATCACCCACAACTTATACCACTACTACTACTACTACTACTACTACAGAAGATCGGCATTCATCACAGACTCAAGTTGAAGATTCAATAGCACTCTACCTACGCTCGACTCGATTGACCACCTTACTGAGATTAGAACGACAACAGAGTCCAATGACTGTATCATTAGCAGACGTCGGCTCAGCAACCGGCCATCCGGTCTTCATTTTCCTCGGTCTAGGATGCGTACGATATCTGATCGGATTATATGATGAACTAGCTGAAGCATTAGGACTTCGATTGATATGTATAGATCGATGGGGATTAGGCAAGACGAGTTCAGTACCAGATGAGCAACGAGGATTCTTGGAATGGGCATCGGTAATAGAAGAAGTAGCCGATCTACTAACGATTGCCAAATTTTCCATCCTCGCTCACTCTGCGGGAGCACCTTATGGATTAGCTACGAGTTTGAAACTCGGGAATCGGGTACATGGGTCTATCCATTTATTGGCCCCCTGGGTTTCTATGACTGCTGAAGGCGGGATAAATGCGGGCAACTATAAGTGGCTCAAATACGTGCCTAATTCGATGATCAAAACCGTTCAAGCTGCTGAATGGAAAATGACAGGCTGGCGACTCGGTAAACCGCCCACGCTTAATCATCAACCCGTCGGTTTCGACGCTAAAGCTCCAGTCGAAAATCACAAACCTTCTTCTTCTTCTCCTGCTTCGGATCACCATCAGGATCAAAATTACTTGAGCGTCGATCGGAACGGCTCTTTTGATGATATTTCCCATTCTAACTTCACTAGATCGGCTTCTTCTATCCGTGCGATTCCTACTAGATATGACTCCAAGAAAAACAATTCTGTTGATGATGACCTCTCTCGTAATGAGAAACGTGGAGTTAGTATCGACTCTGGTTTGTTAACCACTACTACAAATAATAATGATAGCGATAGGCGATCCATAGCTACTAATAGTAGTGGTTCAAGTCATAAGTCTAAGAGTTCTCCGGTTCGAATCAATCCGATTGCTCCTTCGCCTTCTTCTCCTTCTTTTCAACAATTGGCAGGTAATAATTCGCTTCATCATAAGACTGGAGTCGGAGGAAGTGGGTGTAGTAATACTAATACTCATACTAGACGATGGGGAAAAATGTCTCCCTCTTCTCAACAACAACCAGCATCTATTAATAATAATAGCAAAGGAACTACAGTATCGAATAATTGTTCGACATATTCATCACATCATCCATCGGACTCGATCAACTCGATTCCTTTACGACGAGAGAATAGCAGTAATAGTCATCAATCCTGTTCAGGTTCGACTTCTACATCGACCTCTAATACTCCAATCGCTACGTTCCTTAACTCGATCGCTTCGAATTCTTCAAACTCTTCTATTCCTTCTCCCTCCTCCTTTACCGGCTGTTCGGGTGACGATGATCTCGTGGATCGGGCCAGGGATGATCATCGGCTCCAAGAATGGGATCTGAAACAGGTTCGGAACAAGGATCTTCAGTATCGTTTGGGCGGTCAAAATAGCCATTATATTAAGAGATCAGTATGTGCCTTCTCTCTAATTTTATCTACAGGCGTAACCAAAAGTATTGATTTCCTATCGTTCTTTTTTCTTGTTATACTTAGGCTCAAAAGATGAAACCAAGTTATAGTGATTCCAAGTCGATCAATAGTTGTAATAATGATACTTCGATGGACAATATCTATTCGCCAAGGACAGTAGCCAGCAAGAGTGCTAGCACTAGAACTGATAACACGTTAACTACTACCAATACAATTAATAATGGTCGACTTACCAGTCCAAAGAACGGTATTGGATCTGAAACAACTGAACGAAGTCGATCGATTAAGAGTAATCACACGGATACTAGTAACAGTACGAACAAGAAGAAAAGCGTGAAGATGAATAATGATCAACAACAAGAGATAGATCAGAAAGGAAAGATGAGAAGATCGTTAGGAATAAGTTTATTACGGGCCTCGTATTCAGAGTCTTTGAAAGGGGGGACCTCCGACCTAATCACGATCCTAGAGAAGAACGATAAACCGTGGGGGTTCTCGTACTCTGAGATCGATAGACCGGTTAAGATCTGGCACGGCTCTAAAGACGAGAGACTTTCTTGTAAAGGATCTCAATGGTTTATTAACTCTATCTCTAACACTGATATCAAGCTCCTTTCCTCACTCGTTATCGTTAATAATGGTACTCATTCTCTTATGACTGACGTTAATGTTATCTATCAGGTCTTTGAATCTATCGCTGATCAATGGCCTTGATCTCTCTACTTGTTCGAAATCTATAATCTCTTTCCCACCAACTTTCTACCCGTTTTTTTTTTTTCGGTTTCTGATACTTTTTTTTTCCTTATCTCTTTATCTCTCTCTCTATCTTTCTTCTACCCCTACCTATCCCTATCAATCCCTTTTATCTTTTCTTTTCTTGTCTTCGTCTTTACATCTTGTTAATCTCTTTATGCATATATTTATTTATTTATTTTCTTTCATTATTATTGACATTGTCATTATCATTATTATTATTGTTTCCTATTTTTTTTTTTTAAAAAATGTCTGTGGATATTTGCTTTTTTTGGTTGGTCTGAATCATTATTATTATTATTATTATTGTTACTTATTTATTTATTTATTGTTGCTATTGTTGTTATTAAACATCATCATCATCATCATCATCATCATCATCATCATTGAAGCAATACCCTCATTGTCATTATAGTATTATCATTAAAGCATTATCATCAAGCAGCAAGCAATTAGTAATAAGCATGTCAGTATTAAGAATTAAAACTTTAAGAATTAATCATCAAGTATTCAGATTGAGCACACATATCATCTAAACCTAACACCAACAATATCATTCATTAAACATCATCATCACTATTATTACCATTACCAATACTATTATCTATATATTGGGTTTTGCCTGGTGTTTCTTTTTAGATTCATGTTGTTTAAACTGCTTTTTTTTTAGGGTCTTGACAGTTTTTATGTTTGTTGTTGTCTATGTATCATGCATGATATTAGAGCTCTAATCTCATGTACCAAAACAAAAGTGGAAATCTGTCATCTCTGTGATCAATCACAACAGTCAAAATCAAAATTAAAATTAGTAAATTGATTTATGTAACTATCCTTCCTGCCCCACAGTGCTCTACACTACACCACACTGCACTAATTGGGCACTAATTGGTAGTTTAGTTCCAAATAGCTCCAAGAGATATCTATTAGCTCTAGCAGGAATTCAATCCCCCTAAACTAATGATAAATGCAGTGCAAATTGTTTCTTCAAAATATATGTTGGTTCTTTAGTGCCCTCATACACCACTGACCTAGTCTTCAGTGTAGTTTTTTTTCCACCAATTATTTTTTGGCTTTGTCTTAGTGTAGTTCAGCTTGCATGTCACTGCACTTGTCAGCCTTAGAGTCATCTCAGCTGACCAAAAGCCTGCTATTACAATGTAACTATTTACTTTGAAAATAATCTGATTTCATAATCAGATTATTCATTTAATTTCAATATAAGTCTCTCTATTTCATTTTTTGTGAAACCCCCTAAAAGTAATACTTCTAGTTTACGTCCACAGCATTACCTCCAATTGTGATGTCCTTGCCCCGCGCGCGCCGGACCAAATTGAACTCAATGACTCGCGTGCCTCACTGCAGCTCGCAGCTGCTCCCCCCTGAGCAAAGCTCCTGCGCGTCTACAGATCCCCTTTGAGATTGTATTGAAGGAGGATAGACGTGTGGGAAAAGAAAAGGGAGGAACTTTGAGATAGACTTCCAGATATACCTGGCTCTCTCAAAGCTCTGTGGCTCCCTTCTTCCCCCAGACAAAAATTAACAAGAACCACGAAAAACTGTACGCACGTATTTAAGGAACGCTGTAGGAAACAATAAAATGAAATTAAAAGGTCCCTTACTTTATAGAATTAATTCCACAATTAGTTTAATTAATTCCTTAAGTAAGTCACCTCTTTCGTTTATTATTCCCCCTGTTTTCTTTGTTCTTTTTCCCTCTCTTCCATTCTTCTCTCTAAAAATATAAAAGAATAAGAGAATAAATAAAAATAAAATAAAGCCAAATAAATATAAAAAGATCCCTCTCATCATTTATTATAGTTTTTTGGTTTAACTAGAAAACCCCATAGGTTTCCCAGTAAAGAACCTGATCAGTTTCTTTTGATCTCTAAAAACTGTGGCTGGACAATTAATTGTACCAGACCTCCTTCAGTTTCTTTTGAAAAGGAGAGGCTAGCATTATAAGCAGCTTACCAGCAATCTTCAACAGATTGGTCTGATATTTAAAGAGGATCTTCAATAACAAAAAGAATAAATTATATATATTATCTTTCTCTATTTCTCTTCATTTTATTTCTCTCTCTCTTTCCTTGTATTAACCTTGAATTATTATTTGTAATAAAAATAATAATTATCCCCCTTTTCCATGTGTCTACACGTCACTAAAGAGACGCCGGCTCACAGCACTAAACTAAGTGTTGGTTTTCAACTACCCTACACTGTCAAATTTGGGACCCTAAGCTAAACACACCTTTGCCACTTTACAAGAAAAACGTATTCCAATCTACAAAACAAACATGTTGATGAAATAATATCATAAATCAACTTTAAAAATGACATTTAAATGAATTAAAATGAATAAATGAAATGGATTTCTCTGGATAAACAAATTCATTGACCCCCAAAAAGCAATTTCTGGTGTGATATCAATTGAGAAATAAAATTTTACAATGAATATCAAATATGCTAAAATAACAAAATTATACACTATACTAACACTAAATACCCACTACACTCACAGGAAACACCCACTACATCTGGGGGTATCAAATATGGGAAATCAGAAAACTTCAACCTCATTATCTCCTCAAGTAACACATTACATTTGGTGGTAATATTCTCAAAATATACACTTTCATGCCTACTAAAATATCATAAACACACCTTTAAAGATTGTGGGTTGGCTCAATAGTAAATGAGGTTTTAAGTTTTCAGATTTCTCACATTTGATACCCCCTATTTACACTCAACACCCACTACAATAACCCTTAAACCCACTACAATAACCCTTAAACCCACTACAATAACCCTTAAACCCACTACACTATCACTAAGTGACTCACTACACTTTATATTATTGTAATAAAATTTGACACTAACTGCACTAATTAACAGTCAAACATAGAAATTTTTATTTCTAGTGGCCATTTCTCCAGCTGAACTAACACTACACTAACAGGTTTTTTTTCTTCAATTTTTCTCTTAGTGCTAGTGCATAAGATCTGTCACTAATGGTTAGTTCTCATTAGTGTAGTGCAAGAACACTACAATATGCTACACTAAGAACCAATATTATTGTAGGTGGCCCAATGTTGGACCTGTGTCATCTACCTAGGACTTTTTGGAAGGCACCTGGCACCAACCAATGGGTCCCAGATACAAAGTAAAAATTACTTACCAACAGGTGCCATGTGCCATTTCTAGATCAGACACCTGCACTTGAACCTTTTACCTGTCAGCTTTGTGGGTACCTGCTTCCATCTTCAGAGAAAAAAAATGGTTTCCATAAACTATCAACTTGAGATGTGAAAGCTGGGGATTTACATTAGCTGATTCCAGTCATTTTACATGCAAGATGTTTGTGGCCAGTAAATCAACCAATGGGGTGTTTCATTTACTACCTTTCCAAAAATTAATTATACCTGTCAAGGAAAAAGTAAATAAATTGACAAAATCAATTATATTTTAAATGGCAAAAGTGGTACTGAAATGTAAACATTCTCAAGGGTTCTCTGTATGAGTTGAGAGTCATATTCCAACAAGAATAATTGGAAGTGACCACAAATAAGGGGGGGGGCTCACAACTGGATTTCAAAAGAATTCAGATAACCAAAAGAATTATTTCTTTGCTAGATTTAAATGATAACCAGCAAGGAAAAATTGGAAATATATTTCTTATATGACTAGATATGAAAAATAAAAAATATACCTAAAAGCCACACTGGGTCATTACATTATTAGTAATGGTAGTGTAATGTAAAGTAGTGATTTTTGACTTATTATCATTACTTTCCTTAGAATGTTTGGGCAGTTTTTGCATATTACTTTATCCATTTTTCTGGAAAGGGTTTTTCTATGCCCATTACACTATCAGATACTTGTGGAACATTTTTATTTTGTTCCATACCCTAAATATTTGTAAGATATAGTTTGATTTTTGAAAAATTGTGGCATCTGATGCTGCCAACACCCAAAAAGAGAGGCTTTTTCCACTTCATGTGGGTTTAGGGCTGTTTGACCCCCAGATAATGTGAAAATACATTACTTTATCCATTTCAGGCAGCCAGAGAACCCATCATTACACTACAGGCTGAGAGACAAATTTCCCATTACAGATAATGGTAATGTGTCAGGGAAGGAATCAA
>LUKR01000083.1:6099-19522 GCA_019395275.1 Puccinia brachypodii | reverse complement strand
CAGTCTTTTGGTCAGCTATGCTGGCTCTAAGGCTGACACATACCCTAAATATTTGTAAGATATGGGATGATTTTTGAAAGATTGTGCCACTGTGGCATCTGATGCTGCCAACACCCAAAAAGGGAGGCTTTTTTCCACTTCATGTGGATTTAGGGCTTTTTGACCTGCAGATAATGTGAAAATAAATTACTTCATCCATTTCAAGTAGCCAGAAACCCCATCATTACACTACAGGCTGAGAGACAAATTTCCCATTACAGATAATGGTAATGTGTCAGGGAAGGAATCAAGTCCACTACTTTACTAGGATAATGCAGATAATCTAGCGTAAAGTAGCAACCCACTGTTGCTAAAAGCAAAACTACTGGCTGTTGTTTAGTTGTATTTATGTATTTTGTTCTGTTAGGATTGTTTTCCCTCTCCTAGTAACTTAATTGATGAGCCTGTTCCCTATGAAGTTGGTCCCAACATCAATATTAGTTCTGGTATGTACTTCTTGAGAGTTCTTATTGTCTCTTACTGTTTAAACTCAAGAGATGTGTATCTCCTCTTTCCACTTTATTTGCTATGCTCCAGTATATTGTTGCTAAACCATGTTAACATATGTTATAGGATTGGTAATCAGCATCTATTTGAGCTTTCTATATGTGTATTGTTCCAATTCACCACCTTCTGTTCCTATAGTATTGAATTGGCTATGTTGAGCACTTGAGCTTTTCCTGTTTTGTTCAGGAGGCATAGAAAAAATACAATTCAAGTTCATTTGTTCTATTGCAGAGTTGATCTGGTTACTTGCCTTGGGTGTTTACCAAGATTCTCTGTGATAGTTCTGGTTGGTCAACTGAGTTGGTCACTTTGGTTGAATCTAAAGAAATCAAGAAACTTGATTTTAGCTTTTTTGCCTCATGACTGAGAACCACAGGCTCAGTTTTGCATATGCTTACTTATCTTTGTGGCTTGAGGAGATTCTGGCAACCTTACTGCCTTGTAGGTTGTAGACATGAGTCCTAGGCCTAATTTTACAACCTTACAGATTTCTCAGCAAGGATTCTGAGCATCTTGCTGGATTTTTTTTCACTGCAGTGCAAGTGATGGCTTGGTCTTCTTTTCTGAATTTAAGCATGAAATTGAGACAAGCAATCTGCAGTGGGAAAAAAAATATTATGGGTTTTGGAAAACAAAAAAAATCCAATTGGTAAACTGCTTATCAAATTACTGTATGGTCAAGAACCTTTCCTGATAGATTGTAAACTCAGCAACCTATTGAATTTTCACCCTTGACCAGTGACCTATTTAATGTTGACCCTGGACTAGCAGCACTTCACAACTCAAAGAATTTAGATCTAGCTGCTCAGTCAGATTGAGGCTAATTGGAGCTATTTATATATATGCATCTAAGCCAATCATATGTATGGGCTGGAAAACTAAGTCATATCAGCTCTCTATCCCTTTAGATTTGCCAATTTCTTTTACCCTTTTAAAGTTGTGTCTTTTCAAAAGACAAAGTCCATATATTCTGATTTCTTATGACTTGTTCATCCCTCTCTACAAGAAACACAAAAAAACAATTTTGATAGTTCTCCTACCTACCACAGGGGGGCCAATGCTATCAGTATCAATAGTGTAGTGCAGTGTAATACAGCTAACACTACTAGAACTCTTTGGTAGGTACCAGTAATCTTCTACTAACATACAGCGCACAAAAAAAGGAGGCAGCTACTCAGTGTTACAGTGCTTTTGACACAAGAAAGTGTTGCATAGCTTCTAACACCATGGTGTCAGTGCTCAAAATATACCACTGCTGTGCCAAAAATTTTTGAGAAAAAAAGTGGTGGCCCACTGTTGATACCTCAACCCAGAGTCTTCTCTGCCCCTGTTGATTATCTATCCCTATCAATCAAGGCAGTCCTTTTTTTTGTCCTTGCCTTGTCACTTTGTTTTTGTCATTCCAAGAACTTTTGAAAATTTGGGACTCTTCTGGATTCATTCTGTCTGAAACAAGGAAATAGCCAATCATTCTTAGGATAAATAAAAAGGAAAAGAAGCAAGGTGTAAACAAAATAACAGACCAAACTATAATGAAGATAACTGTCAATCTAATCAGAAGGAATTGGGGCTATTGCTTAGCATCCCATATGTGGGATTCTTTCTCTCTATCTCTTCTGACTATGTGTGTTTGCTACTTGGTAGGCCCAGGCAAGGACTTTGATATGAACAATGTAGACAAAATTAATGGTATTCTTTCGCAAATATCTATGGGCTTATGAGTTTAGTGGAGAGGAAATAGAAGAATATACACTTCTATATCAATCGAGAGGATTTAGAGCTGGTCAATGAGGACAATTGACAAATGAAGAGATTATGTAAAGGTGAAGAGGAAGAAGAGAAAGTGGATCAAAGTCGAGGACGTTTTTGAGGCAAGCCTTGATCTTCGAATCCCATAAACCTCGTCAATTTATGGGGTTTCGGTGTTGGTTTGCTCTTTCGTTTGTTTGCAAAAGCTGCCTCGATGGCATCCAATCGAGCCGAAAAAGCTTGAGCCTGTTGTTTATTTTGGTTTTCGTCGTACAGATTAAAAAGAGCGAAGAAAAAGTCCACCGGACCATTGAGATGTGCACATCAGTATATCATTCAGGAAATCGACTCAAATTTCATAATTTGTAGTTTTTTTGTGCCCTCCCTGATTGAAAGAATTTTACTTACAACATCTGGCCCGAGGTTCGGAAAGGTCCCCTGGACAACCTTCAAAAGTAGATAAGAAAGAAAACACGTCAGCAGAAGACACAAGGAGATATCGAAGCCAGGTCACCGAGTAGAGGTTTTTCTTGAGCTTGGTCCTCTCACCGGTTGTTCAAGTTGCACGTAGTCCGAGAGGTTAGTCATTGGGGTATCTGAGTCGGCGAATTGTAGCGGATGTATTGATTGGTTACTCATCGGAGTATCTGGCGCGGCAGATCGAATCGGATTTCTTGAGTTCAACTGATGTGCTTCTCCTTCGAGCTTGGACAGTCGATACTGCAAATTTTTCCATGAAAAATATTGAGTCACTTGATAAGCTCAATTGTCTTGCAGGCGGCACCCATCCACCCTCTCGTTTCCGGAAGGACAGGCGAGCCGGGGAGGAAGGAAAAAAAAATATTCGGAAACATCTTACGGAGTGGTCCTGGACAAGTAACTCCTGTTGAACAAACATCAAAACGTCAAGGTTCAAAGTCGCGAGTATTACCCTTTTCGACAAGCAAAAAAAACATCGCAGGAGGGATAGACATCGGAGAAGTTGAGTAAAAAGGTTTGGATCTTGGTTGCACTTACAAGCTTCCCAAGGCTTCGCTCCAGTTCCTGAACCCTGGATTGTAGCGGGGAGGACTGAAGAGGTGACCTGGAGGAACTTTTACCTTGGGTTGATGACGAGGGAAATCGATCCTCTACTGGATCTTTGGAAGTGGCAACCCCCATAGTGTGTTGACTCTCGGCATCTCGTTCCTCTGCAGTTTTGAAGAGGTTTTGTAATCGATAATATTGGTTAGTAGCCCGCTTGGTAAGACTTCCGACGATTCCTTCTAGGTTGCGTCGCTCGTTTGACCTATTGCTCGCCGGAAGATCCATTTTCTTGCGGCCCCTGACCTTCCATGAATCTGAGTTCGATGGCGGTTTAGACATCTTGTAATTTGTTTAGTGGCCTTCTGGTGCAGAGATTGTGCGAAACGAGAGAGAATAAAGAGAGAGCAAGAGAAGGGGGAAGCAAACAAGGGGCTCGTCTTTCTGATGCTTATCAACGGGCCTTGTGGGAGAAACTCTGACTAATAGCAAAATCTATATCAAGATTTTGTGAGCTCTGCCGATAATCGGCTTTTGTCATCTCCAAAGCCCTTCTGGTTGTTATGTTTTTGTTTACATGGGTTTTCATTAACTTTTCTTCTCCTTCTGGGATTATGCCCTTGCCTTACGCAACCTTCGGCAGCAAATCGTATCGCAAGTTAGTGTTTGGTGCCTTTTGTTTTAGTTATTCATCTGGCAATGAGTCCTATTCAGTCATTCGCCTGGAAAAGGCTAAACTTGGGTTTATCCATATCCGGGTGATCGGGCAGGTTGGGGCTGGGCAAGACTTCAGTGTCGCCGTGATAGGCCGCCGTATTTCCACATCCGACATGAACCCGTGCCGGCCGGCTCACCGAGAAATTCACCCACGTAAATACTTCGCTTTAAGTTTTTGGCTCAACCCTTTTGCCGGGTTGGTGAGAGAAAGCCCCGCACCGGAAAGCCCTGATGTTCGTCAGAACCCCCTGGAAGGAATATTAGGGCCGGAAGAGCGTCAAGTTGGAGGACCCTTTCCAAGAAAGTTATGGACGCTCGTCTTTCGTGACACGGCGAAAATTTGCCGGGCGGACACAGAGATTCGTCAGTCCTCCTCACGCCCCCTGAGCGTCGTCAAAAGCTTCGGCCGTCCGCATTCGGCACGATTCAGTACTCACGAGGGAATCAAAAAAGCCGACCCATGCAGGGATTGAACCTGCGATCTTTCTCTTGGGACGCGCACAAGGCGCACCGGAGGAGAACACCTTACCACTTGGCCAAAGGGCCCCTTTAGGGAGGACCCAACATGGGAAATCAAACCACAGCCGTCAATTCTTTCTTGTAGCATTGTGGTGATTCAGTGGTTGAAAGTTTTTCCTTTCTATGGAAAAAAATGCAGTAAATCTGGATTTCAAAAGTGTTTCTATATACTACCTCACAAGTGCTGGCCATCATAGGGGAGGTTTGTGGATCAAGAACGGAAATTTCTGGCAGAAGAAAAGGATTTTTTAACTGGTTTTACCATTTTCAATGCAATCACTGCCAGCATATTTGGCTGGGCTGAGTGTATCCCAGCTAAACTGGGATGCACTAAACCAATTTAAACTTGGTTTATCTCAACTGATTAAATACAAATCCAATGTACCCCCCTTTGAATTCTATTTCATTGGTTAATATCAAACAACTTTAAATTGGTTGGGTGCATCCCAGTTTAACTGGGATGATCTCAGCCCAGCCAATTATGCTGGCAGTGTTAAGGTGTCATAGCAAGAGACTTCCAGTGACTTGAATCCAATGAGCCAACAAAAGATCAAAGTTCCTAGGGACATTGGGAGTACCTTTGAAGGGTAAGCTGGCTTTCTCCTCTTTATTTGATTGTTACACATTTTTATCATTCATTAGAATTGCTACACTTCCATCACTTGTTTTATTTGTTTACTTATATAGAGTTACCCTTTGGATTTTTTGCAATGGAAAACCTCATGATTTCAATTTCTACATTCAAAACCTTGATTGATGGAACAAATTGGTTTGGTTCAACTTCCCACCCCCAGAGAATCAAAGCAGAACTCCTCCAGTGGAATAATTCCCAATATATTGGTTTAGAATTTGGAAAATATCCTTGAAAGTTTTGAGATGTTGTGGAAGTCAGCAACCCTAGTTCAAAATAATCACATCCCCAGAAGCTTGGGGATTGTGATTCAGAGTCAATTTCTAATGCCACAGGCTGTCATATGACAAGAACATCAAAGAACATTTTGGACTAAGAACAATCAGCAAGCATCAGCATGCATTTGAACTCAGTCTATTTATCTTTCCGTGCTTTCATCATCAAGTATTCAAAAGTATACTCACTAAAAAACCTTAAACATTAAAACTAAAAAGTATCCTTCTCCAGAAACGCAAAATCATAACCCTTGAAGCATTTCACTTCAGCATTGCTTTCTGGGTAAAATCACTCTCTCAAACTAGAATAACCCCCTCCCTAGTTCTTAATTCACAATACATGTTTCTTAGCTATTGCAACTACCTTTGCAAATTCATTTGAACCTTGCTTGAACCTCTCTTGCACCTACTTGAACTTCTTTCAAACTCATCTACTCAGCCTTTGACCTAACCAGCCCAAGCACTAAGTATCTTTGAGCACAGACCACTTCACTCTGAAACCTCTTTATCTGTTTGCTCATCACTCAGATCTCAGTTAGCTCTAAGATGTGATCAGACCCTTCATTCCATTTCTTATTTTGTTGTCATCATATGCCTTACTGTGCTTGTCACATTTGTTTATAAAACCCATGTACTTGCCTATGCTTTCTTCCTTCCTCATCAAAATAAGATTATAGTTTTTAGCACATCTCACTCTCCTCCTGCCTTCCTGTGCCTCACTAATTCAAACCCTCACAGTGTTCTTACTTGAGTTCCTTTAGCCAGTGCACTTCCTGTTCTTCAAAGCAAAAGATACTTCAAACCAGCTTCTCCAAAGCTGTTAGTTGTTCTTCTTATCTCCTTCCTCCTTAGTGCCCACCCATTTGTTCTGCAACCAAATGCCATGTGACACAGGCTTGTCTTTGAAACCCACTTTTTCTCATCACTTATCTGACATCAAACAATGAAATCTGAATTGCTGAAATGGTAACATGTTTTCTGGCTTGACACTCCCGTTTCTGATTTCCAAATTCCCTTAATTTCCCTCTTCTCAACTGTCCATTTCTCCATCTGGCTCCCTGTGATATCTTGATGACTCAGGACTGGATCTGGACATTCTCAACTCCAGACACTGTCCTGTCCAATGGAACAGTTACCAAGTTTGGTAACTTCCATGTGTTTCTAACTCTCTTTGTCTTGATTTTCTCCAGAATCTCTAATCCCCCATCTGAATCTTTTCTCTTCTAGTTGCTCTGTCATTTACCATCTTTTCCCAGCTTCTGAGAGTATCTCCAATAGCATTAGCAGACTTGGTGCACCAAGACTTGCAATCCAAGTTCAGCAAGTTGCTGCCTTTTTTGGGGTCCAACAGACTCACAACCCAACTTTCCAAAAACAACCAGGGCCACCCAAAATTGTTATACATACCTCCTGGGACCTGAGTTGTAGCAAGCATCTTTCTGAATTGCTACATACACAACTTGATGAAGCCTGACTGTTTCCAGAGTGGGGCGGCCTGGAGAACCTGGCCTGCTTTGGAGCTTGCTTGGACAAGCCTATGCAATGGCTCATGGGTAACAGAACTCAATTATTTGTTGCTTCATGAACTTGAGGGCAATGCAAATGTAGCAAATTTGTCAGATTGGAACTCCAATTCTTCAATCAACCATTCTTGTGGAGTGCATTGAATCACACATGTTGTTTGATAATAAATTCTTACATGTTTAGGTGTGTCATGTGATTCACTTCTGATTTCCATAGCTGTCTCTTACTGACCAGGGTAGGGAGAAGCCCAAGGGTTGCTCCACGGCAGTGGTAATGGTGTATTCATAAAAATTACGCGTCATAACAAGCCTCATGATGTATTGTGACTATGTATGGAAATTAGAATGCAAATATGTGGGAACTATACTAAAACTTGTGACATGCTTATATTGGTGCACCCGGCGGCGAAGCCGCCATTGAACCCTAGTCATGTCAAAAAACAACAAACGGCTATTGTCCTTGGGTGTTTCTAGCCCCAGCTGACGCTTTTTATAGCGTATTCTCAGACTGCGATTGACAACCAGCTTACCAAAGCCTCTCAAACGGAGGTTCCCAAAGGAACCCCGTGTCCCCGCAGGACGCTCTCCGTAGGAGAGGCTTATGAATTATCAGCCATTTTCTGTGGTACAAGTTTGGCTTTTTGAGGGTCAAAATTACAAAAAAAAAAAAAAAAAATGGTTGTTATGTTTGTCGCAATTCTGCCTCCTAGGAATTGTTGGGATTTGGTTGAAATCAATAAGAAGAATAGAAGAGAAACTCAGCAGATGACGCACCATTGTACGTCATCTGTCCAGAAACCTTAAAAAGACAAGATCATAAGATCAAGAAAGCTAACATAGATGATCTATCATGCTCCCTAGCTAAAGAACAAGATTCCAATAGATCGTCTGGAGTGAGACATGTGGATCATGAATCAACAAGCAGTTCAAATGATCAACAGTAAGCAAGAATCATATCTCAGAATAAAAGATCCAAGGACGAATGCTTAAGAACCATCGTCCCTTCATCTTTACAGCTCAAACTCAGAACCAGCCCCATTGTCGAATCTTAGCCTGCATATCTCCAAAGAAAACAAAGAGTAAGCATATCCAAGATTCGACTAATGTAGCAGAAATAAAATAACTAATTGTTTGTTCAAAAATATCCAACAGATCATCAAACAAATCCATCTCAAAGACAGCAAGCTCCCTAGCATCTTGCATCAGCCTTTTGGAAGAAAGGTAAGCTACAATAATAGAGAATGAGGTTGCTTGCAAGAGACAAAGTAAACTGATCAGTAAAAAGTCTTGCCTTGTGACACACAGGAAACATCTACCGTTATCGTCAGGAACAATAACCCCTTTGTGTGTCTCAAAGCAAAGAAAGCAAAAACGCAGCCACAGTAAATCCATTCTCATTTTAGCTGTGGCATCAGGCAGATTTAAGCTAATGACAAACTTCAGTCTCTTACACTAAAATACAGAAAAAGATTCAACAGAAGCGCGTCGTCTGCAGACTCAGAATCTCTCCTCCTGCCTCTAGGTAAATAACCAGCTGAGATTTCATCTAGTCTCTCTCTTTCTTTCTCTTCATTCTTATTGCATGTACTCGTTGTAAAACTTCTTTAAACCATGAGACTAAAGCAGAAATGAATCTCTAGTTGTGTAAATTCTCTTAGGAATTTTAGCCAAGATCCTTGCGCACACAATCAATTGACTCACTTCCCTCCATTGGCTGAACCAGATTTTTACAAAAACAAATTAAGAAAGAAGAAAACAATAAAAGGGTGCTTTTTTCAGAATAAGACTGCAAATTAATCTGCAGGATTTTCTTCATTAGACAGATCTTCCAATCCTGAAGTTCCTTGCAGATGCAGCCAGGATAGCATAAGTGCATAGTTTGCAAATGAGGAAGGGAAATGAGCCGGTGCACCTCCCAGCACTCTTCCACTCACCTCCCTTTTGCAATCTTTGAAGCTCCCAACAAAATGGTTGGACATCAAGCAAAAAACCTAATGTGATTAGTCACCAAGAAGGTTCATGAACTCAACAATGATGATCTGAGGACTCACATTGAGAGACGGGGAATTGAGAGATACAAGCAGAGCTGCAAAACTCTCCAGGTTGATATGATTGTTAGCCTTTGGCGGTGAGTTTTTTTTTCCTCCGCTGCTTTAGCATCCTTGTCAAAGAAATCTGTGCGGACCAATTTACTGTTATGATAACCACCCTGAGGGAAATTTCCAGATGGAGGACGTTGCTTGTTGACAATATTAATAGCCTACAAAAGAGGTGAGCACATTTCAGCTTATGGAAGTTAAAAGATCATTCAGATATATGATCACTCACTTGCTCTAAAACATAAGCTTGCCAGATTCTTTCACCAACTTTAGTCTTTGTCATTTCCACTTGGAGCTCATGTATGAGTTGAATGGTTGAATTATGGCCACTCTTATGTCCATATAACCTATGTCAAAATACTACTTGTGGATGTTTCAGTGATAAGAAAGCAAGTAAGAATTTCTTTGGAATCAGCCCAAGGGATTGGATTAGCTGGCATATTTTGATGACCTTTATTGGGAGGGCAATTCCGCCGACTGCCATCTTGCTACCTTTTCTGTATGTTGATGATGGTTGGGCTGGCTTCCTCTTGTGTTTTGTGTACTTGACAAACAGCCAGACCCATCAGGGGCTGAAAAAGCATAAAGATTTTCACTGTTGAAATTTGAAAATTGGTCTTGCAATTGTGAATATGGTTGGATTTACAAAGAGGACATGCTGTTTATCCATCTTGACAGCGTCTTCAAATTTTTATGTTTTCAAAAAAATTATTATCAGGCCAATTTTGACCTTGAGGCGATGAGACCGGTGCCATTTGAAAGAGCATAACAATATCTATATATCATTTCCCTCTTTGGTGTGATGATTGGTGCCCCGAGATAGGCAGTACATGACTTTGAAGAAACACTCCAGCCAAATAGGTCAAACCGATACCAGTCAAATTGCAGGGACAATTCACAAGTCCTTCCTTCGGAGGGCGCCCGCGCAGCCCAGGCGCTCTAGGCCTAGCCGCTTGCCCTCCGAAGCGATGGGACTTGTGATAAGTTAGGATCGACAAGCCTTCCGCTCTTTTGGTGGAATGGCCCCGAACCCCGGCTGGCACGGGCTCTGTGGTTCTACTCCCCCGTGCAGACCCCCGCCTCCATACAGACGAAGAGAAAAATACAGGACGACGAGATTATCAAGCAAAGTCGCCGATCTACTTCTCACTGAGCGAAGGAACCCCAAGGAGAATGATGGAAGCTCGAGAGGCCACCTCACCCTCGGACACGGTTGTTTCTCCCCCTGGACCTATCAGAAAAACCACACTCGAAAATTTTCTCACTCAACCAGATCCTCATAAAATATTCGCCACTCTTATTCTCACCAATACTCTCTCGAGTATAACTAGGAATAAGACTAGTGAGATCCATAGCTTTCTTGTGTTTGAAGTGTAGCTTTTCCCTATCACTATCGAGTCTTCTCTCTGCTCAGATCCTTCACCGATCAACCAACATAACATTCCAACCGATCTCGTCATTGTTCAATCGTCGTATAAGTCTTTGCTAATCGTCACGTGGATAGGATAGGATATCTCCTACGAAGTGAGTCAACTAAAACTGTTTACCTTGTCCTCGGAGACCCTTCTCTCTCTCTCTCTCCTCTTCCGTACTCGCGATTCCTCTCCTCACGAGGATTTATAAATAAAATAACCAAGAAATATGTAACGATATAAATATATAAAATGTCATACCATTCTTTGATTGTCCTTCGATCGCAACAATTCCATTTTTTTTGTCAAACAGCCTGGTTGTGCTCTCCCAAAACCTCTGACCATCTTACAGAGATCGATCATCCGCCGCTTATTTTCATCTCGAGCCGGAGAGGCAGCATTCATTAGACTAGCTTGAAACCAGTTCAAATAGAAGTAAGAACACCCTAAATAAGAAAACAGTATGGCATATATACCGTTTGATTGTTATCACCCTCTCCTTCGCCCTCTGATCTTGTATCCTCCATCATCCAGCCCAATCCGTGAGTTGACACTCAATGCGAGTGCCGCAGCTGGCACCCCCGGACAGTTCGCTTATTAGGCAAGGAGGCGAGAATCGTTCCACTGTCTGGTTTATTTATACCCTTAGTCCAAGAGGGCAGGGTTCATATGAGAATCTGTCCTATGTATTCCTCCGTGAACTATAGGTGTGAATTGTAGGCTGTAGTACCAGTTTGTCTTGCAAGAAGTTCAGTTACTCTTTTCCCCGTTGGCTTGCCTGGCAAGATCCACCGGCAGTGTGATATTTGAAGTTTTGTATAATTTGCTTCATTAGCTTTGATTCAATTTGAGTTTTTCGTCAGCGTTGGGCTTCCTGTGGGGCGGTCTGTGGTTTCTGTGTAACTACATCTGCTAATAATTACGGGATGGAGCTCTGATTGTATTTACAAAATACCCTGTCCAAATATTTGAGGTCGGGAGTATGACTTGGCTGGCCCGAGTAACTCGTCGGACAGGGGCGAAGGTCTTGGTGGACCTGCCTGTCCGAGCACTTCCCGCACAAGGCCGCCCGACGACAGTTCCAGACCTGATCGCGCCGGCAGATCCGAGTCGCCATTGGAGCGGCCTGTCCGGCCAATCAGTCCAGGCAATAGAGCAGGTGATGTGTGGAGAACGGCGCGAAACCTCGTGGGGCCCTTTAACGTTGCAAAGTCTCTCTCTCCTAGCCATCGAGTGGTAAACCACTGATGGCATCGCGTCGACCGGAGGGGCCCTGCAGCGGCCGACGCCCTTCGGATCAGGAGAAACCGAGGAGTGTTTTTGCTGCTTTGAAGACACAATGCCCTCTCTGCGTTACCTTTCTGCGCTCGTCGCCAGAAGCCGCTCGTTACTTCATACCACTGCCCTTGAGACATTTACAAGAGATACTTTATCCCTATTGCTATGGAGTGTCATTACCCAGATTTACTAATTTAGGAATCTCCCCTCGGCTCTTTGAAATTAGGGAAACGCACGATTAAACTGTTAGAACTTGCGATATGATCGAAGAGGATCAGCGCGTAAGAGGTGCGACCTCCATCGTATTGTCCAACCGTCAAGCGGGGGTTTTCTTCAGAATTGACAGCGGCTGACCATGAGACCACATCTGCTTCGATTCTTCTTAGACTTGGTGGTCAGGTGGTTTGAAGGCCGGGTCGAAACGTGCTATCGAGCCATCAGAGAAAGCGCCCAACGCCCGGTTATCGATCCAGCAAGCATCACGGCTGAAGATCAAGATCGCTGGAGAGATGCCTTGAATCAGTTAAAGTCGAACCTTCTCCCCCTGCTTGGACGGCAAGTCGCCGGGCTGGTACGATTGCTCAACCCGACCGGTTTACAGGACGGCCCAGGTGGATACATCACCCATATCATCGAGAGCCAATCGGGGATGGAGTACACTTTTGACGGATTATTAATGGCGATCGGATGCATTCGTCTCAGGCCCATATATACACCCACGCAATCCGATGACCAGAATCAGAAAGAGCTTAAATCTTATAGACTTCACGCCTTGGAAGAGAAAGTCTACTCAACCATCGTACACAGACTAGCTGTAATTTTTGGGGAGGCCTCCAGACTCATTCAAGGATTGAATCTTCGAGAATTGGAGTCCAACAAAAAATTCTCTGAAACACCTTTCGATGTAGTCAAGTTCCAGTATTCGGTTGAGTCGGCTATCGAATTAATAATAGGATCCGATTTGGATGTTGCCCAAGATGGTTGGAAATCCTACTTCGATTGTATGGATGAGCAATTAAGCAAGCTCGTCCGCCAGATAAACCTAACACTCAGTTCCGCAGAGGAAGATCAAGAAAAATCCTGGCTTGTCCGTCCACCCATCGTCCATCTGGCCACGTCGTTTGTTCCGATAATAAAACTGGCACGGCTTTTCTTCCACAAAATATCGAAAAGCGGATTAAATAAGAAACGGCTCCCACAGTTTTCAAGGATGTGCTCCCAACAAATTGAGAATTTAAATAGATCGATTCAATATGTCCATCAGGTCCCCATAGCGGTGCTAAACCGCCTCCAAATAGTGGATGCGTCTCCCCCGTTGAATAATATCGACTATTTCATTCAAGAAATCGCCCAACTCACCGAGTCGTTTGAATCCGTTTTCGTCCTTGTGATGCTATACATAATTCCTTTACTCCCTGAAACTGGCGGTTTATCTGGTCAAAAATACTACATAGATTGGCTTGCTGAATGGCATACTCAATATACTCTGGCTACTAATGTATTCATCAAATTGACCGATTTCATTTAATGGTACACATGGCTTTAATTTCTTTTTTACTTCCTTCAATCCGAAAGCTCCGATTGATTTGTATCATCCACTTGATAAAAAAAAAAAAAGAAAAAGAAAGGAAAGAAAAAAAAAAAAAAAGAA
>LUKR01000082.1:17747-30408 GCA_019395275.1 Puccinia brachypodii | reverse complement strand
TTGTTGGGAATTAGAATCACCACAGCGGGTACAAACATCTCTTTTTATCTTATGTGGGGTATCACACCCTTTCTCCTGACATATTTTGACAAAGTGTGCCTTGGAATTTGGAGAGTACCACAATTTTTTGGAAATTGCTCAAAACTATATCAAAATTGGATTTCAGTTCCAATCAAGCAACTTGAAATAAAAAAACCTGAGAATATTATTACTTTGGCTAAAGTCACCCTGCAAGATTCTGATGTGTAGCAATGCCCATCATCTTCATTGCTCACATTTTGGATATCTGCCTTGCTGAGTGATTCTGTGTTGTCTCCATCTAGCACAGGAAGCAATTCAACTTCACTGGAGTCTTCAGCTTGTGGGTGGGGGGAAATCTCCCCACGCGGAAGTCTAGAATTATAGGAGGAATAACTGAGCAATTGAAACAAAGATTGGAATTAATTCACTTCCAACTTAC
The DNA here is from genome assembly GCA_019395275.1 of Puccinia brachypodii. Lineage (NCBI taxonomy): Eukaryota > Fungi > Basidiomycota > Pucciniomycetes > Pucciniales > Pucciniaceae > Puccinia > Puccinia brachypodii. The sequence continues at coordinate 29,948 of LUKR01000082.1, read as the reverse complement.
CATCTGATTTTCTCCTCAGCATCATCTTACAAATTTTCCTTGTCCAAATTTGGCATATTAGTGTTGGAAATTGAACCTCCACTCTTCTTATTTTGACTTCCAAAATGACAAAGGATGCCCTGGATGACTAGGTTGAGTATGTGAGCAAAACAGCAAATCTAGTGTGTCTTGCCATTAAGTTGGGGCCACTTAAACTTTTTGAGCTCCTGTACCATGACTTCATTATTCTTTGCATTGTTTCTCATGAGACCACATATCTTATCTTGTAATTGAAAATTCTCAACAGCTAAGTGGGCTGTGTTTGCCAAGTACTTGCCTGTATGGCTTTTTGAGAGGCAAAAAAACTCAAGTGGCATAGCCTCCAGAGTCATATCAACGGTGTTGCCCTCAACTATTCAATAGATGACAACACCCAATATTTCAAATCCGTTTGGCAACTGCCACGTTTTGGAGCCTAGATATATTGCTCCGCAGTGATTGTTCAAAAAGCTCAACTGGTTGTTTTGGATAGCCGAGTAAAGATGATGGATGTTCTTTTAAACTGTGTGTGGAGTTGGGAGGTTCTTGTCAACCGTTGGGTGGAGAATTTCTTTATGGCTGGCATCTACAAGCACCAAAAAAGGCCTTGCGGTTTTGGAACAACATACAGCACCTAGTTGGGGAACCTATTATGTTATAATTTTCACTTCTTTAGCTGATTTCAAATCTGAAAGCAAAACCAACGACTTACCTCACTCAGAATGATGTCCCAGTGCCTGTTACACCAAAAGAAGCCAAACAAAGGGAAGAATCTGCTTCACTTTGTTTGCGCAGGCATATTGATTTATGCTTGATAAGATTGCTACAGGATTAGTCCAAGGTCAGACAATTTATCCTGATGCCACACCTGGATACATACAGGTATTTATATTAGCTAAAATATCACAAATATCATGGATGAGTGAAATAAGGCTTAGAATTTGCAAGGGTAAGCAATCATGCGCCTGCCGTGCTTGTCTTTTTGAGGAGAAAGCTCCGGTGGGTGGTAAGATTGGTAGCTTGTACTGATGGCAAGTCTGGCAATTTTCTGTGCTCTGGCTATAGAAAAAATTGGGGTCAGGATAAGGATGGAGACCATGAAAGAAGACATCATGGAACCAACCTAGCTTCTCCTCATCAGTCAATGCTCTAACCTGACTGTTTGTTGGGGTGTTTGAATCATATGTTCTATTAGTATCTTGAGTACCTTCTTCTTTGGGGGGATTATCTACAAGCAAAGAAGTGTGATAGGATTGATTTCTGGGCCAGTGTGGAACTACTCTGGGTTGAGTTAGAGATTGGAGGGGAAATATACAAGGTGAGTTGTACTACAGGTGCTGATGAAGCTGCCATCCTGCCTAAAGCTGCAAGAAGTGAGAGTTATACTAAGAAAAAAAGAATAAGGTGTAGCTTATTTCTCTCAAGCTTAGTTCAGGTAGTAATATTACTGATGCTGGATTCTTTTCCTCAAGCAGAAGTGAGGAGGTGGAGAGAGGGTAAGATGATGGTGATGGGGGAAAGATTTCTGATACTGATGATATAATAATTCAAAAGGTAATGATAATAATTCTGTGCCCTAGGAGCCAACAGATCACAAGGAGAAAGGTAATGATAATATTCTGTGCCCTAGGAGCCAAAAGATTCACAAAAGAAAGGTAATGATAATATTCTGATAAATATGATGATAACTTCTAACAGACAGATGATGATTTTAGTGAGTGGAAACTATTTCTAATTAATATGCTGGGGGAATTCTTCTCTGATTTTCTGATGGGGGCTGATTGATGGAAATATATGATGGTATATATAATTCAAGGCGAGCCTTTGCTATTTACAAATGAGTGGGTGGGAACTCTGAAGTGTGTGGAAATATCTCTGAGGGATTCAGTGTGAGAGCTAGAAAGAAGGCTGTCAAATATATTATGTGAACTAATGTAAGTTGTGAGACTAGTGTAGCTAATAAATAAGGTATTTTGCGGGACAGCTTCTGAATTGGGAATGATCTACTGAGATTTGATTTATGTTGTCCAGCTTAATCTGAGAGAAGCTGTTCTGAGAGATTGGTGTGGGTTATAGAAATGAGGCTGTCCAATTGATGGGAGGTGTTGCTGCTTTGTGACTGATTTACAATGGGAGCTGATGAGTTGGGCTTGTTCAATTCTCTGTGGAATTGGAATTATTGTTGTCCTAGTTATTTGTGAGATTGTTGATTCATCCTTCCTTCTTTCTAGTGACTGATTTGAAATGTGTGATGTGATTTGTTGTGTGAGTTGAGTTGTCCAGATCCTGGCAAAGTGAAGTTGTGTTCCTGTTCTAGTTATGGGATATTAATTTGTACAAGCTTCTATAGCAGTGAGATTATGATATCTTGAGATGAAAGGAGAATTTCAGGGTGCTATGAGTGAGTGACCTAGGATAAATGAGGTGTAGAATCTAATTATGCTGTAATAACTATGTTTATTCATAATGGTAGAGATGGTTGACTGTTGTAATGGAAAAATTGGAATTACCACACCGGTGTAGAACTACTCTGGGGGGAGAGATAGAGCTTGGAGGGGAGATAGACAACTAATAACAGGGTAAGTTGAACTAAGAGTGCTGACAAAGCTGCCCTCCTGCCTATAGCTACAGATGTGAGAGTTTCACTAAAAAAGGAAAGAAAGGGTGTGGCTCTTTCTCCTACAAGCTTAGTACTATTTAGTCTTGTTTACTCCAGGGTTTCACTTAAGGAGAAATCCCAGAGAATGATGAGGAGGAAGGTATGGAGAAGTTCTATGTTTGTAGAGAGGGTGTAGATGTGTAAGGAGGAGGTAACTATTTAAGGATAAGGGGTGCACTTTTTTTTGAGGGAGGAGCTGGGTTTATATATGTAAGGATGAGGGGGGTGGATTTTCTCTAGGCGGGTCTTATACAGTTGCGCATGTCATTAACCTGTACTGGCTTGCCTGCAAAATTTACATTTTGGATGTGGGCCATTCAGTTGGGTACCCTGTGAGTCAAACCCACAAGCTGACCACAATTTTAGAGCTTTTGGATCTTATAGATTTCAAAAATAACTTGGCTAAGGTTTCTGCCCAGCCAAAAAAAAAATTCTGCTTTTTTTTGCCATGAGATTCCGGACCAACTTGCTGAGACAGCCCAGAACTACATAATTAAGGGTTGAGGTTTGGATCATTTTGAGTGGGAAAGTTTGCCTGACTGTCTAAAAAAGTGCCTTGCAGGCAAGAAATGTCTTGCAATTGTGAGATTGCTTGCAATAAACTAGAAGAAAGAGTGTGTGTTAGAATTAAATAAAAACTTGATTAACTTCAATGAAAAACTCACACTCCTTGATGTATGACCAAAACAGACCAATTGGGTTCAATTCACAGTGAAATTGTGGTAAAAATAGACAGATATCTGAAATTGCTGTAGGTATCTACTGTCTGGAGGCCCCAATCAAGAGAGGTAAGCAAACTCTCAGAAATGGAGACCAGAGAAACATTTGAAGTGTCCCCACTGCAAAAAAATTTATACTCTTAGCAGAATTTTGGGTTAATTTTGACCCCCTGGCAATCTAAATTGGTGCTATTTAGTCTTGTTTACTCCAATTTTTACTTAAGGAGAAATACCAGAGAATGAGGAGGAGGAAGGTATGTAGAAGTTCTAAATATGTAGGGAGGTGGTAGATGTGTAAGGAAGAGGTATGTATGTATGAGAGAGGGATGCACTTTTCCTGAGGGAGGAGGAGGGTTTATATATGTAAGGATGAAGGGGAAGGGTTTTCTCTCGTGCGCAACTGTATATCTCAAAAAGGGCAATAATAATCTTCCGAGGGAAACTAATAACCTTATTTCTTCATTCAATAAAAGGGAAAAAGGAGAAATATATTTAGAGGTGATGCAGTTGGGGGGTAACTTCTAAGTTTCCTGCATAAGAGAGAAACAGAGCTGGGAGGAAGGGGATATTTATATGCAAGTGAGTAGTATGCTGTTTGTCTACAAAGGATCTGCTGAGGAGTGATTGGAGGGTTTGGACTAGTTTAAAGGGGGAAGATCCTGTGGATGTGCCAGGTTAAAAACAATGAGGAAGAACAGATCTCTGAGGATGTACAGGGGGATGTACAAACAAGGGGGTGAACAGATCATTGAGAATGTGTAGGTATTCATTATGGGAATGGATCTGTTAATGGGTAGAGGTGGAGTTTGAAATACATTACAGCTATGGGAAAAGGATCTGTCACTGTTTAGAGGTGAATGGAGATGTTCTACAGTTCATGGAAAGCAAACTACATATGAAGGCTATAAGTTAATCCAGGTTTCTGTAGCTGGGATCCAGGAAGGAGATAATAATGGAGTGCAGGAAGGAGATAATATTGGGGTCCTGGGAAATCTTATTGGGGTCCTGAGGCTTTCCATGGAAGAGAGAGATGATGTCCAAGTCTTGTAGTGATGCTGACCAAGAAGTAGTGGAGTAATCTGAGATATGAGTGTGGCTGTCCTAGGTACATTGAGGGTTCTGAATCCAACGGTGTGGTTGGTTTCTAGATTGGAGTTGATCCCTGGGTCCTAGAGTGTTTTGTTGGTCCTGATTGGTCTTGGCTGGTCCTGATTGATCTTTATTGGTCTCACCACACCGGTTGCGGGAGCGAGCCATCATGGTCGGTCTGGTGCTGTCTGAAGATGGATATATGACATGTATATTCAGATGGCCAGCGGATATCAATGTGTCAGAGGTGGGAGGAGCCCCAACCCCAACCCCGCCCCGTCCGGGTGGACTGGGGTGGTACTGGCCGGGTACCTGGGTGCCGCACCTCCTTAGCACAAAAAACACATACCCGGCACCCACGGGCGGGTGCCAGGAGGGTGCAGGCAATACCTGCCCCAGGTGCAGAGCCACATTTTTTATGGCAGAATAATATTTTCCAAGATTGAGGAGAAGAATATCTTGATAATGTAATTTCTAAGATAGTTCAAGTTTCCTACCAAACAGCCTGGGGAGAGAAACTTGTTGGGGACTTATATATCTTTCAGTTGTAAACAAGAATGTTTGAGCTGTCAATCAAAGCAGGCGGTGAGCTGAGTTCTGAGAGCTCTTTTTTATGTGAATTACTGAGCTATGTGAATGATTTAATTATGTGAATGAGTTTGTTATGTGAATAATTAGCATGAGTGTAATGAGATATAGAAAATAATAATAAAAAGGAAAAAGAAATAAAATAAATAAATAAATAAAAGAAAGAAAGAAAGAAAGAAAGAAAGAAAGAAAGAAAGAAAGAAAGAAAGAAAGAAAGAAAGAAAGAAAGAAAGAAAGAAAGAAAGAAAGAAAGAAAGAAAGAAAGAAAGAAAGAAAGAAAGAAAGAAAGAAAGAAAGAAAGAAAGAAAGAAAGAAAGAAAGAAAGAAAGAAAGAAAGAAAGAAAGAAAGAAAGAAAGAAAGAAAGAAAGAAAGAAAGAAAGAAAGAAAGAAAGAAAGAAAGAAAGAAAGAAAGAAAGAAAGAAAGAAAGAAAGAAAGAAAGAAAGAAAGAAAGAAAGAAAGAAAGAAAGAAAGAAAGAAAGAAAGAAAGAAAGAAAGAAAGAAAGAAAGAAAGAAAGAAAGAAAGAAAGAAAGAAAGAAAGAAAGAAAGAAAGAAAGAAAGAAAGAAAGAAAGAAAGAAAGAAAGAAAGAAAGAAAGAAAGAAAGAAAGAAAGAAAGAAAGAAAGAAAGAAAGAAAGAAAGAAAGAAAGAAAGAAAGAAAGAAAGAAAGAAAGAAAGAAAGAAAGAAAGAAAGAAAGAAAGAAAGAAAGAAAGAAAGAAAGAAAGAAAGAAAGAAAGAAAGAAAGAAAGAAAGAAAGAAAGAAAGAAAGAAAGAAAGAAAGAAAGAAAGAAAGAAAGAAAGAAAGAAAGAAAGAAAGAAAGAAAGAAAGAAAGAAAGAAAGAAAGAAAGAAAGAAAGAAAGAAAGAAAGAAAGAAAGAAAGAAAGAAAGAAAGAAAGAAAGAAAGAAAGAAAGAAAGAAAGAAAGAAAGAAAGAAAGAAAGAAAGAAAGAAAGAAAGAAAGAAAGAAAGAAAGAAAGAAAGAAAGAAAGAAAGAAAGAAAGAAAGAAAGAAGAAGAGCCATAGAGGAAGTCAACTATGTATATCAACAATATTTTAATCCACAGTGATCTGGATTTTCACACATCAGGAATAAACTTTCACTGTGGTAATCTTGGTTTCACTCCCGGGTGTAGTGTCATCTGACGCTGCAGTTACTATGCCTACTGGTGCAGTCACACACTTGGATTTTTCTGGATGTTTCTGACATAAGCAGCAACATTTTGATGCCCGCAGTGCGGCCCTTCTAGTGTAGTGTCTGAGCTTCAACTGAAGGTTGACCACTGGTTCAAATCCTGCCCAAGTCAACTTTTTTCTGTAAAGTGTTTACAAAGTGCATTGTTAACTTTAACAATCATTTGTCCTGAACCTATAGAAAGAGGTACCACTACTTTAGTCTTGTAGTAGTAATATACTTACCCAGTTTCATCCTTTATTTCCACACCCTGGAGTATATCTCTTGGTAAACAGGTCAGGTCTGGGACCTACTTGTTGGCAAAGAATCCACTCCAGTGTGGGGAGGTCAAGAACCTGCCAAGTTTGCTGAACTGATTAATATAAGTGCAAATCAGTCACATTTATTGCAGCAGATACAAAAGTTGATTGTGAATCGTGGGCTTATGAATGGCTGATTATATGCTGGAGAAAGAAAAAGAAAAAAAATTCTTCAATCATACCTGATATCCATCTGCCTATGATTCTAGCACCAATAAAATCCCCTGATACATTAGAATTATTTAGCTTCTTACCAGACTCATCACAAAAGTTTTGGAATTCAGGGACAAGTTGTTGCAGTTCTTGAAAAACCAAAAACGATGAATCTTTGGCGGATCTGGACGGTCATTAATCACACCCGGTGTACCTATTCCGCCCTTTTTATCTCAGAGCTTATCATTAACATTCTTTACCTTTGGTGCCGAAATCCCGTCCTTTTGATTATGTACATAGAAATGGTATCAATTCTTTTGAATTCGTCGCAATGCTGAAGGCTTGAAGAAAGTCGCGCAAAATTATATAGAAAGAAACAATACTCAAGTTCAACTAAGAATCCACAATGCGCATGTCCTGTCTTGTTGCCAGGTCGGACACAAGCTTGTCGAAGAAAAGAATGTGATAGAAATTCATCTACAAACATTTTTCGAACCTCGTCAAGTTTTTTGATTTAACAAATCGGAGTCTGGAGCGGTGATGAAGATGAGGAAGTTGATCGAATGATCTTCATCCAATTAATCTTTTGACCCAATTCTTGAGCTTGTTCGTTGCTTTATCAATTGGGCTGGCCAAATTTTCAACGGCATCAAGTTTCTGTAGTGTGACCTTTCCCGAAGACTCCATCCGCACCGGCTGAGATCTCATCGATGCTCACTCCCAGCTTCTTCAGCCCAGTAAAACCAAATCCTGAGGTTGATTTGTGTAAAGGGTAGTAACTCGAGATGGATTCCAGGTTCCCGATTTTTTTTTTTTAGAATCATCAATCCTTTTTTTTTATTTTTTATTTTTTATTTTTTATTTTTTTTATTGAGTATCAATAACATCTTGGGTGGTTTGTAATTAACAGCAGCAATATTGCTTTTTAAGTTTTTAATACAAAAGCCTTCATCAATCGAGCTTCCGGTTCAGACTTGAAAGTAAAACAACAAGAAGGCTTTGCATCGTTTTTTGTAACCCAACGATCACATCGCCTTGTACGTTTGTCAGATCGACACGGACAATGAGCAAAATCAAATTAAACAGTAGTCATCATGAGGTAAGATTTCTGCAAGAAATTATTGCGAGAGCGAGAAAGTTGTGAATCAAAGATGGAGAAAGTCGTAGACGCAGATAAATTGGACGAACTGAGTAGGCAATGCTAGGTTATTGGCGGATATTTGTTTTACAAAATCTGAATAAAAACATTAGAATTGAAATAGTTATTGATGTGGAAATTGGATATCATTATATATTTTTTTCCTATTGCATGTAACCTGCCTACAAGTCACTGAATTTTTTGCCTGGTGCCAATCACTTCAATGGCGGAAGTCCGATTGGCTGAGAGGATGTAGTGGAAAAGAGCAAGTGTGAATGGGCTTGTCCCCAATACATCATGACTAACTTGACTGCTCATCTCTGGATGTTTGATGTGACCTGCACAAATTGATGACTGCAAATTGTATCTAATCAGAGACTCTGTGGAATCTAGATAGTCAAGTCATAACTCGTTTGAATTGTGCCTTCTTATATTTTGGTTCGTGTATTCGGGGACAACCAGTGATGAAAAAAACTGACAGGGAACAACGTCGTGCGTTTGTCTGTATTCAGCGCAGGAGATTTATTTACAGAAGGATAAAAGATACATGGCATTTGAACGGGGTTAGATCGATTTCATCGTGGTCTGAATCATAGATACAGATATCTGATGTTACCAGTTGGCAATCTGCAACTTCGGGGCATAGGTTTTTTTTAATGGAACAATTGATTATTCAGTGAACATTTTTTCAATCCATCCGCATGAGTGTTTCTTCAAGATCGAGCTGAAAACTATTAAAAAAATCATGAAATGGATTCTTTCCCTTTTCCGGGTTTCAATTAAAGGCTAAGCTTTTCGGTGATGGCCTTCATAGAAGGCATGAGGAAGTATTCCCCACTGGAGGATTGGAAATCAAAGGCATTAATAAGGAAATGCCATGCGTGGGGTCAGTATCCCCTCTGTAATTTTGTGATTTAGCATCTGTCTCTTTTTGAAAAATGGTACTCACCCGAGAGGAATGATGAAATGCTCAGGGGCAGTCAATACGTTATTTGGGTCAGTAGTTCCCGCAATACCCTGTTGAAGGAAAATTTCGTCTCAACGTAGAGCCAGACTTTGGACCAATCACGGGATAAGTATCCTACTCACTAATGGATTGATGTTTTGAGCCACTCGAGGTTTTTCGTCACTAGTTTGTCCAATCAATAGGTCGAATCCCGGAGTTACTTTAGCCGGAGTTTTCGACGGAAAATCGGTGTTGTTACACCACAGCTGTATTTAAAATTAGTGATTGATTGGAGTAAAAATAATCAGTCCAAAAAGTTACTCTACTTGTTCTTAGGGGGAAAAAATGAAATAAAATAACCAGAAAGGTTATGTGTAAGGTACCTTCTGGACAAATTGGAATCCGCTTTCAATTTTACTTTGATAAGAAACAAATAATAAACCACGATTCTCCTTGGTCTTTTTGGATTTCTTTTCTTCGTCGGTAAGCTCAGGCCCTACAAGTTCAACTCAGATTAATTTTTCAATCCGATTCGGGGCTAGCAAATCTGCAAGGAAAGAAACTGCGCCATGCTTGTTTGTTGAGTAGATTTTCCTTGACTAACCGTATGGGATTCCACTCCTGATCATAAGGTGGGGCAAGACAGCATTATTAGGGTCCGCGCCAGCAATACCGTTACGTGGGTTCGTTTTCCTAACAAAACGAAAATGAGCGATACTGTGGTGAGCGACAAATGTCGCGCGGGGTATCTTCCATCTCATATAGTTTGGGAGTTTTACCTTATGTGAGCAGCATAGGGACAACGTTCTTGGTTTAATTCGTCCGAGTAATCAAAATCTTGCGCTCGATTTAATTCCGGCTTGTCTTCGACTGGGCTTAGGGCAAGTGGGGCACCTAAAGCAGAACACGGATGATATGTCAAGTTGTTTACAAGTAAAGTCCTTGCTCGTGATCATCAATAGAACGACGGAATAGAAGGCACTCACCTGATTTCCATCTACCGACGATTCTAGCTCCAATGAAATCGCCAGACACGTTTGGGTTCTGAAGCTTCTTGGCAGACTCATCACAGAAATTTTGGAACTCTGGTACGAGTTGTTGTAGCTCTCGGAAGGCCATGTATGAGCCGTCTTTGAGCCAAGATTGGTTGGGATCCACGCTATCGACGTTGTTCCCATTGGAAGAAGGTTGACCGAGTAAAATCACTTCCGGTTTCACTATTCCGCTCTTCTTATCTCCTGGTTGGGCATTTATATTTTCAACAGTCGGGGTGGAAATCCCGTCCTTTGAAGAATTTCAATAGAATTTATGTCAAAACTGATTGACCCAAAAAACAATCATTAAGGTCGAAGATACTCACCAAGAATCCAAAATGTTCATGCCCGGTTTCGTTACCAGGTCTAACAATACCTTGGCGGATAAATGAAGTACTCAAAAACCCATGCAACTTATGACGAACCTTTTCCAGTTTTCGATTTAAGAGATGGAAGTCTGGAGCGGTGACCAAGATGACGAAGTCGATCGAATGAGCTTCATCCAAGTAATCTTTAGACCAAGTCTTCAATTTTTTCGTTGCGTGATCGACAGTGACCGGGTCGCCTAAGTTCTCGATGGCATCGACTTTCTGACCTTTCGAGAAGATTCCGTTCCCGCCCGTTGGGATCTCCTCGAGCTTCAATCCCAGTTTCTTCAATCCAGTGAAGCTGAATCCCAGGTTGAGCTGGGTGATCGGTAACATATCTTTCGCGTCACCTGGTTTCTGATGTCGTTTATGATCATCTATCTTTTTCTGGGTATCCAGCACGTCTTGAGTCGTGGTTATCAATGGTAGTAAACAGCTTTTCAAGGTTTTACGGAACCCTTCAATCGACTTCGGGTCACTCTTCAGGCTTCCAAACCAAAATCCTTCGACTCGTTTCTGTAAACCGATGATAATATCCCCTTGGATGTTCTTGAGGTCGACGCTGGAAAGCAGAAGAGATAATTATATGTAAATAATTATATTATCGGGCAAGAAGAGGGATAGAAAATGGCAGTGATCTTTCCAGTCATTGTGCAAGCTTGGCCATATAGAGAGCGATAAAAGGTCATGGACAGTCGGAAACGAGATGTCAGATCCGTTGAGCGGTCATTCACTCATGGCCAAGCTTATGAATGGCCAAGAGTGTATCGTTCCTCTGCCACACAAAAACAAGAAGAAAGAGATCAAGGAGATTTAATCACCCACTTTGATGTGGTAGACATGTTGGCTCTGCTATGGTTAGAAGTTTCCAATGGGGAATGGGTTGTCAATTTGAATCTTTGTCTCCTCTTTCCCCTTGGAAGCGAGGTAGTTCGGAGCCTTTAAGTAGGACGGAGCAACCGAACAGGCTGAACGTCATCCGCGGTTATCCAGCATGCTTGTCCGATGTTGGAGTGTGATGCTGTGCAGTGCCAGCGTGTGTACCCTGGAAGCCATCCCCAGAGCTCATGGCCCCATGTTGCTGAGGTGGAGATCAGAACTTTGTCGCAGCCATGAATCCGATGAGACTCTTCTCGAGTGCTGTTCCCCCCAAGCGCACCCATTTTCTTAGAGAGCGAGGCCATCCCACTCCTTCACAGCCAGTCACTCCCGGGTATTCGCTGTGTTTCGCGTGGACAGTTGGCCGGAGATCCAACTGCAGCCAAGATTTTGCCCAGCAAGCTAATTTCCAAATTCAGTCGCGTCGTATCTCATCATGGGGCTACTGCTTTGTTTTCCTACACTTCCTCATCATTCCTCTTCATGTCCAGCCGCTGATCACAACAACAACAACGACAACAAAAACTGTGCGCTTCTCTATTTCTTCCTGCTGTAATAATCTTTCAAAAGTCTCATAATTTCCTCTGGTGTTGTTGGTGGTTTTCAGGCCAGCTATATTGGAAGCCCTGGGATGCAGTCTCATGAGGAAAACTTGACCGGAGATCTCCTGGGATTGACTTCTTGTATCGGTTGGGTTACCCTGTTTTATAGGAGAGAAGAGGGAGCATTTCGTTCCGACTGGCAGCACTGAAACAGATAAAAGATATACCGTGTGCATGTATCATGAGAAATTCTCTCAAGTTGCATGGCTAAAAACCACATGTTTAACTTGTCACTCTCTCAAAGAAACCACAATGTGAGTGGGCGGATAAAATTATTTCTTGGTATGTAGGCAGATACATATGAAAATACATGCAGATACATGTTAGATACCATATCTGTTGCAGCGTTGCCGAGCAGGTGAGACATCAGGAGTCTTTTGGAGACCAATTATACCTCAAGCGTCGATGGCATTGAGTGGTCTTCATCCTCACTGTGAAAAAACACGTCTCTGAAGGTCATGGTCCACCCCAGCCGTAGCTCGCTCTCCTTTCCCACCACTCCGAAAGATCGATACTG
>LUKR01000082.1:2717-14749 GCA_019395275.1 Puccinia brachypodii | reverse complement strand
AGAAAAAAAAACAAAAAAAAAAAAAAAAAAAAAAAAAACTCGAAAAAAACAAACAATTTTAACTGTTTCTTTTGTACATCTATTTCAATAAAATGTTGTTGTTGTACATACATAGAAACCAATATTGACTTTTCGTCATCATATTAATCATCATTTTGAATTGTAATTCCATTTCTTTTGTAATTGATTCCTGAACTTCAGACTGCTTGATTCCAAACAAATCCATCTTACGGCCGTGGCTCCAAGGTTAGGAAAGGTGCCTGTCTATGCGTGGAGAATTGTTCTCATTGGCTTTACACTGGGGATCAGACTTATATGGGCCCAGTGTTCATAATGGGTTCTTTCCCCTAGATCAGGAAGACGATATTGCAAATTCAGTCATGGGATAGCATAACTCCGACGAGTACCATTTACACACATAATACGAAAAGAGAAATGAATCAATAACAATAAAACCCACACTAAGATGGTTGCTAGATTGTTGATTGAAGGAGTGAGACCGCTGCGTAATCCACATGGTTTTTTATTTTTTTTTGGTTGATAGAGAGAAATAATGAAAGACCTGGTCTACTGTACAAGTATTCCTGTTCCAAAGAGATGGTAAGATAACTTGAAAAATTACACATATCAAATACGACAAGAGTTGTTATAAGAGGGTGGCTGAGGTATTACATAGTCGCAATGTGATGGGTGATACAAAGTGAGATTTTGGATTGGTCGAGGAATGGAGTAGTGCTAATTTCAAGTCAAGGCGTATCCGAGGACTTTTAAGGCTAAAGCTTTTATGATTAAAGTTTTATGATTAGTTTCTAAGCTCGAGAAGACTTCGTAGACTGATTTCCCTTTAGCATCTCTGATAGCACCTAAGCGATTTCCAGCTAATGATCCGATCGCTAATCCTGGTAAATTGCCCACAATGAATCCTAGTGTTCCTCCCGAGGCTGCTCCTAAATACTTCCATTTCGTAGTCTTCGTCTCCGTCGTTCGCTCCAGCTCTGGTTGTAATAAATCTTCAACTGCCCAATACATCATCGTTCCGGGTTTTTCGTCAGTCTAGACTCTAGCTTATCAAGTACAACTAAGTGTGTGTCTGTGTGTGTCTGTGTAACTTACAAACGTCGGCAAAAGTCGCTTCAGGATTAGGTCTAGATTGATCACCGGCTCGACCAGTAGAATTCGTGCCTTGAGTATGGTTATTGAAGAGGAAGTTCTTGAGGAACTCTAAGGGATCACTAAATGAGTATTGAGATGATGGATTATCCGAGTTGGCAGATTGTTGTTGGGTTCTTAAAATCTCATCATACTCCTTCCTTCTGTTCTTATTCGAGAGTATATAATAGGCATCTGCCACTTTTTGAAAATTTTCCTATAGATTAATAAATCGAGTTTATTATACATAAACTACTTATTGATCGGAACTCTATATGATTCACCACCGTTGGATTATCACTCACAGTTGCTTGACGTCGTTCAGTTTCACTAAGATTAGGGTTCCGATCTGGATGAGTTAACTGTTTTTTTTTATAGAGATACCACAAAATCAATTAACATCATTTGAAACTCGCGTCTGACAGCCCTTGGGAGCTGGGTACTTACTAGGGAAGCTTTCTTGTACGCCGTTCGAATTTGTTCAGTGGTCAAGGTGGGGTCGAATGGGAGAGACAAGACTTCCTGAATACGAAATTCACACGTTGTGGATGGTAGGTCAGGACATCGAATCCAGTTCTTTCAAACGCTTCGCTTTTCAAGACCTACGTAGTAGTTTGGTATCGCCATCGCTTGCTTCAGCTTTGTGATTTTGTGGTGTTTTTCTCCAAAAATGGAAGTTCTCGAGGCGGTGGCCGTGTGAGGCCTGGGCGGGCCTGCCTTGTCCGGATGGGCGGGCCCTGTGGTGTTCCAGCTCCCTGTCACCAACCAGCGCGCTTCGCAGATCTCTGGGGGATGGATGTCACAGGGACTGTGCCCTGGAGAACCCGACCCATCCTCACCCCTAACATTGGACACTGGGCAGGAGGACAGAGGGATGTTGTCTAGGTCGGAAGAAGAGCAGGGTCTGTCTCCCTCGACGCGACTTGTTGGAGCCATTGTCCTGCTGGTCATAATGCAGTCACCACCGACCGGCACAGGGGACACTTCGGAGACGCGGAGGTGCTGCTTCATTGGGCTCTCTCTTGAGCCTTGGCTACCGAACATGAATCCCCAAAGAAGCATTTCCGTTGTCGCCTCGTTGGTAGCTCCTCGTTCAATTGTTCAGCGGGACTTCATCCGACTAGGGTATCTCGAGGTCGGCCCAGTCCTGCGGCGAATTGTTTTGACGGCTCAGTTGGTGAGTAGTTACCGAGCAACCGGAAGAGTGTTAAGCCTCAAATCTATCGGAGATCGTAAGACTACGGGGCCAAGTGTTCCTCCGTCGCCTTGTTTGGATGGCCATCAACAGTTCATGGCTCGTAACCGGTGCTTGTTGGTTAGCCACGAAAAAATGTTAGCCAGGGCCAAACGGAACAGATATATAACGTCCCTCCCCCATGATGGAGGAAGTAGTTGCATCCATCAGATTCGATAACTCACGCTGTGTACATAAATACTTAAAAGCTCTCTCTCATCTCTCTCATCCCGGATTCACTTGATTTCCGGATACTAGAATCCAACCCCTCCCACTCGGGTACCTTCACTTTATTACAACTTAAAGGCCCTTCGACTCTAAAAACAAATATCAGTGCCACCTGGCTGATCATCACAATCCTTGTTATACAAACACCTTAAGACCCAAGCCCACAGACGCATCCTTAGAGTTTTGATTTAACCCTTAAAATAAGAAGAAAATCTTGGCTCTTTCGATATAAACATCGAGTCAATCACCACGATGGGAATGGACAGACTATTGTTGATATGCTTAGTCGGACTCGTTTCTTATGTTTCGGCAGAACAGGTGAATAGCTCATCAATCTGGTTGGTCATAATGGGTGACCGCAAATTAATCTTTTTTTTTCTCTCCGCTCTTCACAAATTTAGTCTTTATGTATGGGTGGTAAGGTAGTAGCCATCCTGGACGGATCCAACAAGTTGGTACCCAAGAACGCACAAGGGGATCTTCTCAATTCTCAGGGGGGACAATGCTGGTGTCAGAGGGGTGCAGACAACTATGTATACCTTTCATGTAACGAGAACCAATGGCCGGTGATGGCACAGTTACCCCCGGACAAACCTATGATGTGCGCTGATGGGAAAAGTGCTGAGGGCCTCCCTGTATGCCCATCTGGTTACTCGAACATGTATCGTAGCTTGGTCAAAAACTATGATCTAGTCTCCACTAGTCAGGGCTCCCAACAGGTCTGTTTTCAAAAAATCTACTTCCTTAACATGAGGGCATGGGCAGGCCACAGAACATTTTAAACTGACATCTCGCACTTTCAATAATTATAGGTTTCGGTCTGTGACAAGAATGCGGGCACCAAAGTGGGCACGATGGAGAAAAACTTATTCAAGCGAGATTCAGGGACCGAGAACACTTTTTTCAAACCAGTGGAAGGCTGTTCGTGCGGCACCACTGGCGATAAAGCTCGTGTACTCACTTGCTCACCCTGGCCGAAGTCTCTTTCTGAAACCTACAAGCCCGATGATGGCGCTCTTGTTTGTGTCGATGGACTGACTTGTCCAACATCTAAAACCCTTTGAAGTACTGCATATATACCAAACACTTGTTTCTTACTG
Source organism: Puccinia brachypodii (assembly GCA_019395275.1). Classification (NCBI taxonomy): domain Eukaryota; kingdom Fungi; phylum Basidiomycota; class Pucciniomycetes; order Pucciniales; family Pucciniaceae; genus Puccinia; species Puccinia brachypodii. Next base: position 11,038 of record LUKR01000082.1, on the reverse strand, counting down.
CTTTTCTTTCCTCTGCAATACCATTACATGTAACGTCCCTCCAATTTGACTTCAACTTGAGCTTGTATTCATTTTTTTTTGTTTTTGTGGTCCTTCATTTCCTCAAAGAAAAAAAAATGTACCACACATATATACCACAGACAAACTTTGTACTGCTTTATCCAGCTTTTATACTTTACTTCAAACCCAAAGTGCGAAAGAAACAAACATAACCAAACTTGCCATGTTTCAAAAGCTGGAATGGCCTACCACAATTAATAAGTCCATATTCCTCATGTGACCATGAATATATTGTTCTTTTTGAATGATTGAAAAGAGGAATATACAAATGGGTGATTATCACACAATCATCTCCCTTGAATGATTCCTCTATTCTCTTTGATACAAGCTGATGAATAATACTCCAAGAACAGAATTTCTCTTTTGGACAGAAAATGTGAAGACCTGTCTACCAAGTGAAAAGAAACAGACATTTATTGAAGCTTCATGAGTACTAGTAGGATTGCGGACCAGATACCACTCAGCCTGATGGCTTACACAGCCATCTTGTCTTTCTCAGCTGACTTGAAATCACTTGCACTCGCTTGTTTGAAATCCATTCATGAATTTTGGCAAGATAAGTGAGATCAGATGCTTCAAGGAGGTGTTGGTGTTGGATTAGGAACAATTTTGAAGACAGGGTCTTTGTTTTGCTTTCTTGCAGCCCACCAACCACTGATGGATTTAAATTTACTACACATATATTCCTTTTAGCATGGAAAAATTATGATAAGGGTTCCCAATGAATTTGGAGATCCAAGCAACCATCTCACAACCTAATTTTTATGGAAACTGCCAGAGAATTGATGCCATACACTTGAATAAATTCCAAAAAAGAAAGACAATATATAGACAAGTAGAAATTTAATAGTGGCTGTGCAAAATATCTACAATCAAGCAAAGGTCACATCAAATTGAAAGTTCTTTGAAAATTTTCATGTGTTGTTGTTTATTGGAAATTGGCTAGCAAGCCTGGAACTCTAGAAGTAAAGATACCAGTAAAATAAAGAGGATGGGTCTGCTTATTTAATGAGAGGAATAAAATAGCCAATGAAGAAGTCTAAATTCTGATTACCATAATCTGAGCGGGGGCTATGATAAAAATTCAGTTAGATTCCCCAGGAAATCCAAGTTGCTGCGGCTTCATGTTATTTGATAGAAAGGTTTCTTTTGAAACTTTGGGGCCACTGGAGGTTTCAATTTACCTTCTTGTTCAGCCTTGACAGCAACTTGGTGATGGAGAGGCTCTTTTGGGTTGTAGGCAACTGATTTGTCCAGAAAGTGAGCTGCATCACCATCAGGATTTATAGAACTCTTTCTCCGGACAAAGAGAAAATTGATGAGCTTGTTCCAAGCCTCTCTCATCTTCACCCACACATTTTTCCATACTTTCTTGACCAAACTGGGTTTTTTGTCTCCATCGTTCAGATGCTCCATGTTCTTTTCTCGATTTCGCTGTTCCTCTGGGTCAATTTTGTTTTCCTTTGGGGTTTCTGGTGGTGTTGGACCTTCTCCACCATTCCCAACTGTGTCTTCATCTTTTGTATGCTTTTCAGTGTCTTTCTGGACATTTTCATCAAGATGTTTGGAATCAATTGCTACGTGGTCATCTGGAGAGAAATTTCAATTTTCAACATCATGCATTTTCCATGTCTAGAGAAGGAAGTTTTATGAACTTACCATCTTTTGGGGGTTGTTGAGCACCAGATCTTCCATCATCAAAAGGGGTTTGCACATCTCTCTCCTTCTGGGCTTCAACTTGCAGTTGAGTTCTGTCAGATTCACCTTCTAGTTTACTCTTCTGGGCCTCAAATTCTGCTTTCTCTCTCTGCTGACGCCTCAATTGCTTTAAAGCAGCTATATCTTCGCCTAAAATATTGAAAATCATATCAATCAATAGATGGGAAAAGAAAAGAAAAATCAATAAGTCTAGCACAAATCATGCACTGAGATACTCAAATCACAAGCAGATCATACAACATCATACATACTTGTAATGGGTGGGTTTTTTGGAATTGACTCTGAAGGTTTTGGGGCATCTCCAGAGACATTTTCATTGGCATGTGGTTGGCTAACAGGGTTTTCATCCACACCATGATGACTTGAATCATCACCCTTTGGATTCAATTCTGGTTCACCTTGTTTCTCAGCTGCTTGTTGCTTGGTTGGATCATCAGTTACACTTGAAATTATTCTTTTTTGATTTTCCTCCCACTCGCTTCGAATTCTTGCTTCGTATTCTTGATCCTCAGCAAGTTGATGTTGATACACGTCAGCTAAATATGAGAGTAAAAAACAGTTTTGTCAAAAGATTCTTTTTCAAGAACAGGATTTGAAACCAACACATAAGTATATCAAAAATCAATATCACTTACCACTCAGCTTTTGAGAGCCCTGGAGTCTGCTGGCGCTTGCAATTCCTTCTGAATGCAAGGCTGTGTCAATTCAAGGGATATTCAGTGTTTATTCTAAAGTAAAAAAATCACAGATATATGGGTGGGTATTTGAGAGCACCAACCTCCTTTTGCATCTTTTGTGGAGGTAGCTAAACAGCCATGAATCAACCAAAAGACAGGAGGGAGAAATCATCAATTAATTGTGCAAATCCCATTCCAGTCAAAGCTGTATGGTATAAAGAGATTTAACCTACCAAGACCCTTTATTCCATCACTGGCCAAACTTTCCATCCTCTTTATCAGAATTTTAATTTGGGGAGATGGAGACGTAGCACATCCAAGGTCTCTTTTGACAAGGGCTTCTCCTGGAAAAAGTGGGAGTGCTGATGCTCCATACTGATGTAGGAGGTAAAAATAAATCAAGAGATGTAATGATCTCAACATGACTGTCAGTCAGTACATGTAAATATTGGTCAGCTCTATTAATTTGTTGGTTAGAATAAGTTATTGTGTTATAATCAGTTGAAATTAATTTGTTCTCTGAATCAATGGAATCAATGTTCGATGATGGGGTTAACTGAGACTCTGAAGCTGCAATCAACGGAATTGCTTATCTATCTAACATGAGGTTTGCTAACCGGTCAACTTTGTTGTAGTGGCACTGCCACTGACACAACCCTCAAAACAGGGTTAAGTGGGATTTTACAACCTTCTCCAAGGTTTTGTGGGTCACACAACCCTCGAGGAAATGTACAAGGCTGCGAATACAGCCACTGAGGGTTGTGTGACCCACACAACCTTGTGTTATTGTTGTGTTAGCCACCTATGTATGGGGAGTCCCCCGCAAAATATGGTTTTCGGGGGAGTCCCCAGCGAATTGTTGTTTCGCTGGGCAGTCCCCAGCGAGGTATCGTTTCGCTGGGGAGTCCCCAGGGAAGTATTGTTTTGCTGGAGAGTCCCTAGCGAAGTATTGTTTTGCTGGGGAGTCCCCAGCGAGGTATTGTTTCGCTGGGGAGTCCCTAGCAAACTGATGTCTCGTTAGGGAGTCCCCAGCAAACTATTGTTTCGTTAGGGACTCCCCAGCAAACTATTGTTTCGTTAGGGAGTCCCCAGCAAATTATTGTTTAGCTGAGGAGTCCTCAGCGAAGTATTGGCTTGCTGGGGAGTCCCGAGCGAAGTATTGGCTTTCCAGCGAAGTAGCAGATCGCTGGGGACTCTCCCGATAAGTATCAGCTCACTGGGGACTCCCCAGAGAAGACACTTCAAGAAAAATTTCATGAATGATTTCTTTTTTTATTTAACTTCTTCTCATGATCATTTATTGGATCTATTCACGAAGAGGTCTTAATATTGTCTGAATGTTCTATTCACTAGATTAACTACTTATTTAAATTCAAGTACTTAATTTATCTTTTCAATCAAATAATCAAAGTAGAAATCTTTTAACTAACTGACTATCTTCAAGTATCATATCTTTGTTTTTCATTTAGGAAAAAACAAATCAGTTAAGGACTTCCTGTGGAGGAAATCAATCAAATATGAATTTTCTTTCTTTCTTTATTTTTCTTTTTTCTTTTTTATCAGCTTCCTCTGGAGGAAATTGATCAGGACCTGCTTGGCCAGATCATGATTGTGATTTATGCAGACCCTGTGACAAAAATTTGAAAACCAAAAATCAATTGCAATACACATTTTGGTGAGGTCTGCTTGGCCCCTGGGGCAAACCCCCTGTAGAGAGTGAGAAAAGTAAGATGTTTCTGGTGAGATTCAAACTCATGACCTCAGCTAAGCTGAGACACATACCAGAGTGCTGCCTTTACCAACTAGGCTACAGATGCTGGTGGTGGAGGGGTAGTGGTAATGGTTTGATCCAACAGTTCTCCCAGACTGTGGTGATACATCATGTGAGCACACTATGGAAACCTCAACACCCCCTCACTACAAAAAGTATTGGATCACATTGTAAAAATGTGCGGTAACATTGCATTCTACATGCAATGTCTCCTTTAATTTTCAAAATGTGATTGATTTGCTCAGGCTAAAAATTCAATTGCATTTTGAAAATGTGAGGTGACATTGCATGTGACATGCAATGTTACTGCACATTTTCACAATGTGATCCAACACTCTTTGTAGTGCCTATGACATATCACAAATTATCACTGACAAGATAATTTTCTGGGTTGAGATCATCCCAGTTAAACTGAGGAGCAACCAACTAATTCAAACTTGGTTGATCTCAACCAATTAAAAATAAACTCAAGACCTTGGAGTTATATTTCATTGGTTGAGATCAACCAAGTTCAAATTGGTTGGGTGCATATATCCCAGTTTACCTTGGCTAACCTTAGCCCAGCCAAATATGCCGGTGCTGTATAAGTGTATAAGTGTTGTGGCCAAACAGGGACTCAATGTTTGTAGTGTTAGGCCCACAAATAAGTTTTCATCACATCAGTTTACACCAAGACTGTTTGATGAGTGTCACAAGTGTTTCCAAGACAGCAACATATCTTTGATGGAACAAAACGTAATGGGCCCAAGGGTAGGATGGAAAAAAACTGAGAAAACCACTGGTAGCTTTAGAGAAATGCAATTATCCCCAAACAAAATTTAAAGACAGGAACTTGTGTGTAACAAATGGAGTACACCACAAAGTCTCAACCAGATCAAAATAAGCAGCATAATTACACTACAAAGAAACAATAACTTCTCCCAAAAGAAAATTAATATAAATTTGAGGTTTTAAATTAAAACATTTATTTTTTAATATCATACCACCAGAAAAATTCTGGTAAATTGAGCTTACTGTAATAATGATAGAGTCTTTAATTTATTGAAACAGTATTATAGAAAACAATAGAAGTATTACACTGAAAATAATTTAGATGTTAATACGTGAATATAATTAATAATGACAAAAATAAAGAAAGTAAACAAAATACCTGATATAATATTATTTATCAATAAGAAGTCTAGAACCAAAGAACACAACAATAATGAGAGTTTTTATCACACAGGATTATCACAACAAAACTAGCCTGATAATAATAAAATGATGCTAATATTAAATATTCATATATGAAATAAAGAAACATTTCAACAAGTAACTAACTTTCCACCAGCTAGCTCTAGCTCCTCCTGAAGTGATAGAATCACCAATTGACAAGTGTTTGATGTTTGACTTGTAGTATTGACAATGTAACAGAATGTGGTTTGACTGAGAATAGAAATTTGATGAGATAAGAAATGATGTTCAAAAGATTTTGAGAGATGAGATTGTGTTTCAATCTTGACAATTGATTTTCAGAATCAAGATTCTCACTTCTGTGAGCTCCAAAGTATGACCTAATTGTCATAGCGTGTTGGGTCATTGACCCACCATTTTGATACACAACAATTCAACTAAATGAGTGAGTTTATTATTCACATAATCCAACCCTTACTTAGTCCCCAAAAAAATATTGCTCCAAACTGAGTGAAACTTATTTCTACTCAATTTTTAGATTATTTTTTTGCTGAGGACTTTTTGACAGGCCCAGGCCATAAATTGTCCATACCAGAAATCCCATTCACAAATTGTGCACTGCCAGCAACAGTGGGACTCTACTTTACTTTAATATATCTGGGCCTTTTGGATAGAGGATTGGAAAAACAACACCCGCCAATTGGCAAGCAACACCCAACAACCGTCAACAGATGGTCGGCGGGTGTTGTTTGTCCAATTTGACACCCAAGTTTGGGTGTTGTCCAAACAAAAATGATTTAATTTTTTTAATTTTTTTTGGCAATCCAACACCCAAAAAGGGTGTTTTTGGGTTTCAGATCAACACCTGAAGATAACAGAGAAGAGATAGGATAAGATTGGAAAGAATGTTATGGTTGTTGTTGTTGTTTAAGGGGCTCTTGAGATTAATACAGGTGATTATGGTTATTAATAATTTATGATTTATGATGATGTAGCCTTACAGTATAAGAGAGATAAACTGTAATAAGAGTAACATAACTGACCCAGAAGGAAACCAAAACATCCAGAGAGAAAAAGAGAAAGAAAAAAGTATGATAAAAAGAAAAGAACTCTCAATCGGACAAGTTCTTCCATTTGAAAAGATGATGAGCAAGCCCAATCCTGGGCGCGACTAGAGAGGAAGAAGAGGAGCCAATGATGATCTGATTGATTTGAGAAAGGAAAGGAATGGGCTTGACGAGTTTGTATTGTTTCCCTAACGTTACTGATCCTGTAGTCGTCACTTTCTTCTTCTTGCTCCCTGTTCCTGTGCCTTGAGAGTTTAACATCTCAATTGGTAAGATTAGTTATAGCTTTTGTAATATTTCCCATGCCTGCAAAAAAAAATGAAGGGAATGTGTTAGATTTCAATCAAAATGGATAAATAAGTAGGGATGATCAAAAATAAACTCAACTAATTCAAAGGCGTCTCTCCCATAAACCTGGGACCTGATGACAGCGGGTCTATAAAGATTGTTCTGAAAATTATTGTTTGACAATAAGGGATTGGAGTCGGCGCTGAGAGAGAAGGTGTTGATAATAAGCACTACAAAAGAAATTGGATCACATTTTGTAGATGCGCAATAACATTGCATTCGTGAATGCAATGTCATTGCGCATTTGTAAAATGTGATCCAATGGTTTCACTGTAAGTGAAAGGGATTTGATCACATTTTACATATGTGCGGTAACATTGCATCTGCGGATGCGATGTAACCGCGCATCTACAAAATGTGATTGAATCACTTTTGTAGTGAAGAGTCCCAAGCCATTTCAAGGTTAAAGATCCCATTATGGTGTGAGGATGTAAGGTGTTTACAAGAAATGAGCACCAAGTATTTGGCAATAATTAAGGTGTCTGTCCACCATGGTAAACTCATGAAGGTGTCTTTGTGCTTTGCATCATCATTGGCTTTGGGCCTGTACCACTTCCTCCTCCTCCTCCTGTTGTACGGGTTGGGAACAACTCCATGGGGTTTAACACCGGGAACTCCAGCTGACCAGTCCGCTTGGCTTGGTACAATATCATTGATACCATCCCATTATATTTTTTTGTAAATTACTAGGTCAGTTTGGCTGTTTCCCCTGTTTGGCGTGATTTGATTGGAAAACAACGGAACATACCAAGTCTTGTAAAATTTGAACCAATGGATCATTGATCAACACAAACTTTGATTTAAGCCAATCACAAGTGTGGGAATTTTCCAAGAAAATGAGGGCAATCCAACACCCAAAAACACCCTTTTTGGGTGTTGGATCAGGATGCCAACACCCAAAAAAAAAAAAAAAAAAAAAAAATTTCCGTTTGGACAACACCCGGGCTTGGGTGTCAAATTGGAAAAACAACACCTGCCAACCTTCTGTCAACAGTTGTTGAGTGTTGCTTGCCAATTGGCGGGTGTTGTTTTTCCAATCCTCTTTGGATAAAGTAAAGCTGTCTTTAAAATCTCCTTTACTGTACTGTTACTAGTAAAGTAAATTTTCTCAATGGGCTGATATAGTAGAGATCTTCATTTAGCATGTATTAACCCTAGGTATTTCAATAAACAGATGTAAAACTGACTGTTGATGCAATTTTAGCCCTGGTTATAAAAAAAAGGGTAAAACTGGGTGTAAATGCTTTATTAGGGGGTATCAAATATAACCAAATCCACCATTATGTAATTGACTGGTTTTGAAAAATCTACCATTTTTTAAAAAAGTTAGTTTTTCACCTACCCCCTTTGAGGACCCATTGGCAGAAAAAAATAATTTTGGCTAATTGACTGGTTTCCAATTGTGGATTTGGTATATTTGATACCCCATATTGTGGTGATTAATTGGTTGGGAAAGTGTTGAATTTTATCCTTAATTACTAGCACTGTGCCCAAACTCCTTGCCAA
>LUKR01000081.1:0-27775 GCA_019395275.1 Puccinia brachypodii | reverse complement strand
CCCCCCCCCCCCCCCCCCCAAACAAAAAAGAAAGAAAGAAAACAATGACAGACAACACCCAAACGTGGGGTCCAAATTGGAAAAACTGTTGGAATGCAGACTTCTCCAATATTGAGGAAAGCGCGCGGTAAACCGCAGCATACTCTCACGGGGGAACTCAAACCCAGATTTCAAATTCCTTGAATAAAATTTGAAAATCAAATTTGCCAGACCTTCTCCTCGTGCTCCTCCCCTTCTGGATTCATCACCCTTGCACCAAACCCTTGAAAACTACTGGCTCCCTCTCATCAAGACAACCAACATTGTCAACAATCAACTGTGCTCAATTTCTCATTGCACATTTAACTCTCAAATCTTTGCTCTCACTAGAAAAGTCTGATTCTCAATTTGGTGAGAAAAGCAAACTCATTTCTTTCTTTACTTTTATTATATTTCTTTCTTATTCTTCTGTCTCTAAAAAATCAATACTAATTAAAATCCTTGTAGTTCTCAATTCTTAACCTCACACATTGTCTTCAAGTCCTTAATTAGTGTTTTTAGTTATCAACTCAAACACCACCGGTAAATTCTTTGTCTCCAATTTCTTTATTATTGTTTTTTATTTTCCTTTGGTGTTAAATCTCATTTCTCTTTTTTTTAGTCTTGGTTTTATCTTCTAGCAATAAATCTTAATCTCATCAAAAACAACACCCACCAAACGTTGACAGGCAGTTGTTGGGTGTTGTAGGCCAAAACAAGGGTGTTGTTTTTACAAGACCCTTTTTTTGCTTCTTTTCTTTTTCATTTTTTTTTCTTTCTTTTTCATTCTTTTTCTTTCATTTTTTTTTTCTCTTTCTCTTTCCATCATCATAATCATTATCAATTCTTGTTCCTTGAATCAAACCCTTCCTCTTAAATCCAATCTCATCTTGTCAAACCTAAGCACATCAACTCAATATCATGATCTTTATTTTCTTACCTAGACTGAATTATCATCTTCTCAATTTGGTTAGAAAAAGACATCACCTCTCATCATAGAATACCAGCTAACATTTCTTCCTTTGATTTTCTTTGTTCCTTTTGTCATCATTTTTTGGTTCTATTGTCTTTATATACATCTAGTGTCTTGTCCTGCCTGATAGAATATCAATCTATCTTCTTGGGTATAATCTCTTTCTTATTTCTTCTTATAAATCTTATTTCTAATTATCATCATTGTTTCTAATTTTCTAACTTCTTTTCTGTTCCACAATCTGGTCCTTATTTTTATCAATTCAAAGTCAAAACTAGACATTTATTTACATGAGATTCCCAAATCACTTTGTCTCATGGAATTTCCAATGGGGAATTGGGAGAAAGAATTTTTACCCAGAACTTTATACATGACAATCAGTTCTTGAATGGCATATGCCAATTGCCTTAAATGAGGTGTCTCTCTGGCACCACATTGACCACCCTTCTTATTTGTCAGACAAGACTAGATTCTTGTTTAACTAAGATTTTATTACTCGCAAAAAAAAAAAACTAGAAGAAAAGGAAAACGTCAGAGCCTAAAAAAACAAATGAGAAGCAAAATAAGGAAGAGAAAATGAAAAATTTACCTCTCAATAATAAACAGTATTTAAGACAGTCAGGCTAAAATATGAGAGAATAAAATATACAAAGAGAGATGATAATAACCAAAATAGAGAAAAAAAATAAAGATCAGTTGAGAGTCAAAGCTGATATGATAGTTTCTCACCAAATTGGTTACAGAATACTATGAGCTAGTTGTTTTGGGCTCAAGTGTGATGTTGCAGGGGATAGAGTGAATTTGGAGGAATGGAATTCAAGCAAGGTTGATGAGGTTTTAGAAGAGAGAGAGAGGTCAAGCAAAGTCAATGTTTAGGAAGGGAGAGATAGATGGAGCAAAGTCAAGGGTTTTAAAGGGAGAATGATGATTTATCAAGGTTAAGAGGAGTCAGTTTCAAGAGTGAGACCAGGTCAAGAGTCAATTGAAATGTGGATGGAATTTGAAATGTAGTTGAGAGTGAGATCAGCTCTCAAGTGTCACTTGAGGATCACAGGATTTTAACAACTCTCACACCAACCACTCATGACTGTTGCTCCAATACACACCAATAAATATTGATATTAGTGTTGACTGTGTCAAATTTTACTAAACATGTATTGAATTGTATCCTTGATAGAACCTACACAATTACATAACCAATACAATGTCAATACATCATATTGATGAAGAAATCAACACATTTATAATATCTTTTACAATGTTCCCAATATCAATTATCTCTCTCCTTCTTTCTTCCCTCTATTTATATCTCACTGTTACTTACTTAATTGGTCTTGCTACAATTTCTTTACTAAAAAAAACCCTTTTCAGATGATTGCATAGGATTCTTTTAAAAATCCCAAGGCAGTTCACATAATCAAGATTGAATGGAGAAAGAGACCTTGCAGACCCAGATAAATCTGCCATCAAATCCACACGATAAGTTCATATATAATATACACACAAATCTAAAACAAAAAGTTTGATGAGGATTAAACCACCCCCAACCAGAAAAACTATGTGATGTTCAAGATAGAAGGGTTGATTTATGAATGATTGTGGATGAAAGGACATGAGAATTACATTGGTGATTATATTCTAGATTGCATTGAAGATCATAAAAGTCAGATTTTGGTACGTTTAGATATACTTATTTATATGCGATCTAGATATAAATATGTATTTGATTTTTGGGGATGTGTGTATATTTATAACTCTCAATGGTTCAAGATAAATTCAATATAAAACATTGTTCCAATCAAATAAAAAGGTGTGGGGAGCAGAACAAGAGAGACGAACAAGTACAAGAATCGTAACAAACAAACAAAAAAGCAAAACAAAACAAAACAACCAGGAAAATGGAAAGAATAGGAAGAACAAGGGGGGGGGGGTAATGAAATCAAGTATAAAAACATAATGTGATGAAAGAGAGTTAATGGAATTAAGAGTGTGGCAAGGACAGACAAAAAGCGAGAGGAAGATAGAGACGGATGAATTGAGTGGTGATATTAGAGATAATAAAGAGCACGTTTTTAAGATCCCGATCGATATGATCGGTGTCGGGAATGATGCTGAGTTCAATGAGGAGGAGCTGTCTTTCTATTGTTTGGAAGATTGAGTGAGGTCTTGAGTTTTCTTCATCACTTGGTGATGTTCACGACTGTTTGAGATCAAGGGAGGGTAATTCAACAATCAGTTGTCGTGGTCTGGAAGATTAAAAAATGTGATGTGACTAACTCTCTGTAAACTTCGGTGGCTCCTCGGACGAAGGGCGATTGTGTCAATGCTAAAAGCTTCAGTCGTTCTTCCTCCTTCAGTTCTTCCTGGGTCAAGTCTTCATCCTCCGCGCTCAAATGTTTGGAGCAATCAGAAGATGAGCTTGTTGATGTCCGAGTCCCACCAGATCGTTGAGGATCGTCTTGAGATAGGATGGACGATTGAGTGATTGAGCTGGATGTGGAGGCCCGATCGTCTTCCGTTTTATCTTTTTCTGTATTAGGAAGGAGTGATGATGGTTTGAAGCTAGTGGTTGCGAGGCCTGTAGCTGACTGCGTCTGGGGCTGACCGTCCGATGGGGGTGTTAATAGTGCCGATGAATTCTGTAGATCTCTCTGACGCTCCTCATCCTCTCGCTGAGCACGCTCCTCACGCTCTTTTTTGCGCTTGCGAAGCCAGGCCATTCCGCTTCCATCGTCATCGCCCAGTCCGGGAGTCGTTCGAGGGGTGTCTACGCTACCGGTCGAGGGAGCAGCGGCAGCCGACTTCCATTCAACGAAGTCTGGCTCTTCAGCCAAAGTTAATCTACCCGCACCACCTCGACCACCTCCCATGTGAGCCTTACGTTGAGCGACGGGCGGGTAGTTGGATCTTCGTCGAGCCGGGGGTTCATCCAGTGGAATCTCGCTTGGGTAGACTAGTGAAGTTTCATCTTTTGACCGGGTTCTACGTAAGATTTGAGCGCTAGAATGTTTTTTCAACCGACCAAAAGTGAATCCTTTGAGAACGCCACCACTCGAGTCGTCTGACCGACTCTTGCATAGTGGTGCACCACGTTGAGAGTCTGAGAGTCCGCTACAATCGATGGGGAGACTGTTGGTGGGGGTTAGTCGATGGGACTGTCTGGCGAGTGGCTTTTTCATGGCGTCAATGAATTTTCTGGTGATTGAAGATGAAGGGCCGCCTCTGTAATTTGACCCGGAGGATTGGTTGGAATGGGTTGACTCGCGGGAGGTTGTTCGAGTTAGAGTCAGAGGAATACCTGATCCGGCAGGTGGTACGCATAAAGATGGACTGGTGCTAGTTGGAGGATTGGGGGTCTGAGTGATGAGTGAGGGGAGGAGTTTTCCGAGCCGACTATCGACTTGGGGGGTGAACGGATCGGAGGGTTTAGATGAAAGTCCAAGTAGTCCATTAAGAGGTTGATTGGGTGAGTCAAAGGGGCTAGGGTGATTGATGGTGGGTGGAACCTGTTGAGATGATATTTTTGTTTGCTGCTGGCGATAGGTTTCAAGTGCTTGAGTGCGTTCACGAGAGCCGAGGGCAAGGTCGTCGATAGCAATAATCTCTCTAGACGACCTACGGACGACTAGTCGATATTCACCCCAGGTCCCATCTGGCTTTTCCTCCCTCGACCACCAGACATCAGAGCCGCCACATCCCCCGGGTACGTTAGCCCGACTAGCACGCGGATCGGGTAGAGGTGCAAAACGGATGGACGGCGTTCGAGGAGTATTGGCAGTAGTATTAGACTGAGCGCTGAGAGGTGGTGTGATAGTGCTTGACTTGTGATAAGCGTTATGGGATTGGACTGGACTGGTGTGAATTAAGTTCGGCCGAGCAGCGGTGGTCATGGCTGGTAGTTGTTAGGAGAGGAGACCGAAGATGTAATCGGAAGGGCTGCTTGAATGACAAGAGCACAAGACAAAGAGAGCAAAAGTGTTAGTATGGATGCTACTCTCTATCCGGTGGGACTAGGTATGCGGATAATAAGTTGAAGACAGAATGGAGGATGACGAGCTGGGGCCAACAACGAGGGACAGGGGGTTCGGATGCAGTACACGGACGAGCAGAAGAAAAGGTGGAGGGGGACCCCGAAAAGGAACAAAGCAAGCAAAAAGTAGATAGACAGACCGACGAGACCTGGGTTGGGAGGGATGGAATTAGTTCAAGGCAGCAGCCGCCCTCGGTTGTCGTTATCACTTGGTTATATAATATTATTCCCTTTAATTATACGAATCCGCAACTAATTTTACCCTATGAGCGAATTTCCGTTGTCAGGACGAAGCATGAGTGAGCTGAGCTGAGCTGAGATGTTGAGTGTCAGCTGGTGATCAGTGCAGTCCGAGCTCGAGAACGAAGGCGATCGAGAGGCCTGAGGAGAAAGAGAGAGACAGGGTATAGCGTGTGGGTTTCTTTCTTATTGCTTTCGACAAGATCAAGAAGAAGAAGAAGATGAAGATCCAACTTGAAACCAGAACAACCACACTTGTACTCAAGGGGGTGGTGGGGACAAGTTTCTGTACTACTATTGTAAATAGTTATTATATATTATAAGAGCCAGCCCGAGCCGGCTGGAGAAGGAAGTCGGAGTGCAACTTGACAAAAGACATAGCCGGGCGGTAGAGATTACATAATCAGCATCTACCCTCTAAGGTTCTCCCTCAACTTGAGCTTCCTTTCCGTGCACACCACGCCACTGCACACGTTCCTACATACTCCAGGTTTTTGATGGCCTAGCTGGGGAATGAGGGGGTGGGGTTAATACAGGGTGAATACAGCACCACCACCAGTCAACTGAACTGTGAAATCACGATTTATACATATACAGTGCCAAGCAGGTACATCTTATTCTACACTGCCAAGCCATAGATACTTTTTACTCTATACGAGTATAAATCATTAATTCATTATAATTTTTTTGTGTACCGGGGCTGGACAGACGTTGAGAATACATACGTAGGCTTTTTTTTACCCCTGGAAGTTGGACGAAGTATCCAGCCAAGATATGTATCCGTTCACTTACCCGAGCCAAGCAAGAGATATGCAGTATATGTCATAGACGAGCACGAGCCCAGAAACGTTCATAGTCGAACGTTGATCGGTGGTCATTACCTCGTCGGGGAGGGAAAACTTGGCAAGAGAAAATATGGGAGAGGAGAGTGGGAGGGCCGGAAGAGGTTGAGGAAGCAGTACGAGATGGAATTGATCAGTGAATCTTACGCTGATATAGTTGAGCACCGGATAAAACAGATCCTGCTGTTTCGTTTGAGAGCGATGATTGAAACGTCTCAGTACCGATTATAATAAACGGGTCGTGATGCCGATGGATCAGGGGGTGGGCGAGCTTGTAATCGGCTTTGTGGGTGTGGCTTGAGAAGTGAGCAAAAATGTAGAATCTGTTTTAGAAGGTGCACTAGAACACGATGGAGGAGAAGCGCTTCTATGGGCAGAGAGATGGGGAGGGCCAGAGTGAGAGGGGGAGGAGAGCTGAACATTCAGTACTCTCTTTCCTCTTATGATGTACAGCCGATATATCACGCCTTCGACACCCTCGACTAATTGAAAACTCCAAACGGGCAGCAGCCACTCTGCAGGCCAGGAACGTGGCCCAGCCTCTCTGGCAGACTCTGGCTGTGTTTTTTCGAGTCCAATTGATCTGCTGGCCAAATCAAATGATCATAAATATGTCGTTCGAGGTGATCACGAGCCGGTCGGGGCCAGCTGCAGAGATCAGTGATCACGAACGCTTTCTCTTTCCAGTCACCGACAGAAAGAAAAAGAAATTCATGGAGTTTTGGGGAGTTTTGGATATGGGTTTAAGAAGTTTAAGGTTAAGTTTAGTTGAATCGATGCGAAGGATCGATGATCAGAAGATCGAGTTCGACTTACAACCTGTGCGAACCAATCTCAATCACACCCTTCACTTCCGACAAAAGTTCCCGCTAATGTCAAGCCCAAGACTAGAAAAGAAATCGATTGAATTGGAAAGCTCTACAAATAGCAACAAATCATTTGACTAGTAAGTTCGGAGCATAGGATTAAAGTTCACCATTTTTTTTCACTAAGTATTTGGAAACTCTATGTAGTGTATGTATTTAAATATCTTAAACAAAAAATCGATCAACCAAACACATTATAGGACACCCCATAAGACTGATAATCGGCTACATGATAGTCCACCAGGAAGCCTCGCGGGGGCTATTGATTAGCCCAATGGCTGTCTCAGTTCTCGTCCGAGTTCAAATTACATTGCACCCACTTTTACATACCCGAACTTTTTTTTTTTTACAAGTTCGCTCAACCCCCCCTCACTGGGCCTCTACTGGGTCAACAGCCGCGGATCGCAGCAATCCTGGTCAGCCCCTCCACCCATTCCTCAGAACACCCCACACACAACACAAATACATACATAGATATGTATTTATGTACCTCTCGCAAGCCCGGAATGTACACCCGGCTTCCGCTCATTTGCCGATAGCTGGATACGTCATTACCGGGCCGTTGTGCTTATCCTGGTCTATGTGCTACAGCGGCACGGCCGGCCTATGTACCCCATCCATCCGTCACCTCCACTCCACTTAGGCACTCAACATCATACATACAAATTTGAATTTACGGAATGGCCAACAACAACCTCCACAGCCGAGACAGTTGAAACCGCCCAAGGCCACCCCGTCGGACGCAAACAAACAACTCCTATCAGACCTTGAACACCGGGACCTCTAGACGAAGCCGTATGACAACGCACAACAACATGTATCAGGCTAGTGCTGAGCGTATCCGTTATAGTCAATCAGTTCGGCTTGCCGCAAGACTTGGTCACCCCATTGCAGGACTGACACCAAGTACTCGCCAAAGGCAACCTGATCAACATCAACAATCCCCTTGTCCCCTGCAACCCTTATTGGGAAGCTTCATTGATTACGACCTGCCTGGAAATCGCGACGATGATGGGAACGACATGCCCATTGCTACCCACGGACAATTCCATCGTGATCGTTACTACTCTGAAAAACGCGAACGTGTTAGCTCGCAATGGATTCGCATCAACAACCAAGTACTGGCAGCCTACCTACTATGCCAGCAAAAAACAGGTAATTGGACCCGTCCTGCCCTTGCCTTTGAGTCACGACTGGATTCTTGTACATGCCCACCTGAAAAACTTCGTCTAAGACATGTTGACTTGATTGACCTTGTTGGTAAGCAAGCCTTTTCTATCTATTTTATGCCTCGAGTTACTTCATCAACAAACAATAAGCTAGCTGATTTTAGATTTAATCAAAAATTGATTTTCCCAGACCGCCAACCCCGAGAGCTCATAACTTTCTGTGATTGTACACCTGAACCAATACAACTGATTCACCACGGGTACTTTGCGTGTTCGGTGGATGAACCTCGTTCAGCATTCTCGATTCGGATGGTTCAATATCACCATGTGCTATGGCAAGCATCATCATTATCTGTAGCCGCTTTCATCCAGTCCAGTTCAAAATTTCTTGATGATCGTACTTGCACCCCAATGTTTAACCGTGGATCAAAGACCAAGCGGCGAAAACTTCAAGTTCCCTTCACTAATTGCATTGACCTTTATCGTAGGATCTTGCATGGCCAGAAAAAATTATTTTCTTCTGGCTTACAACTTACCACCCCCTATAAATGGGCAAGCAAATGCCCACGGTGCTTTGGGCCACGGCTAAACGAAGTCAAAGAGAATGAAGCCGAGCCTGAAGTTATGATTTCCATGGATGGTAACTTCCAGCAGCGCCATTACGCATACGCCAGCAAAGACAACCCTCGACAAGATCAGTATCCACATAGCTTTCTCCCTCCCTCAAAAATACATTCGGACATAGCAGCTGTTCAAGAGACATCTGAATCCGCAATTGGAATTAATGTGTGTGCTCATGATTCCAATTCATTGAAAAAATTGAGCTAAAGATGCTGACGTGCTTCACTTGTTAGCCACCATGCTCCGATCAGCACAAAGCAGCCGATGATTCTCGAAATGGCTCAACCTGGGAAAAATGTGATGACAATGGATTATTTGCAAGTACTTGTCGGCATGATGTTCCACTGATGCATATCAACATCTATAAGTCAGGGGAGAAGTAAGTACTCACTTTTTGACTAGTTTTAATCATAATTTTCTTTTGGACTGCTCATGTCATTTGCTTGTGTCAGGCTGCACTACCCAATATCCCTCCTTCGTAACATTTTACTTGACTTTCCTGACATGAAGTTTGGTGTTCTTTATGATATTGGATGTCACCTTGAAGCCCATATCACAAAGGTATGTCGTGAGCCTGCTCACTTCTGCAAACAACCCACCCGACTTCAAGCTGACCAATTTTTTCCAGAGAGGTCTTTTGAGCAACCGCATCACTGATCTTCAATTTGGAACTTCCGTTTTTCATGCCTATGTGCATGAGTGGGCATGCCAGGTCAAGTATAACCCTCGACTCAACAAGTGGTGGGGTTTAACTGACGGGGAGGGTCTTGAGAGATACTGGTCTTTTCTATCTCCATTAGTATCAACTCTTCGTGTATCAACCCGCTTCCACCGACTAGACTCAATCCAGACCCGATCTGATTACTTTACGGAACAACTACTTGAATCAACTGCTGACTGGCTCTTCCAAAAGCTTTCAAATGCAGAAGAAACCATTCAGGAGGCCAGTGAATCTCTTCGTCAACTCCACCGGCTCCCCAACCAA
Source organism: Puccinia brachypodii (assembly GCA_019395275.1). NCBI lineage: Eukaryota > Fungi > Basidiomycota > Pucciniomycetes > Pucciniales > Pucciniaceae > Puccinia > Puccinia brachypodii. The sequence goes on along the minus strand of LUKR01000081.1, from coordinate 18,031 downwards.
TACTTACCCAACACATGCTATACCAACCATTTCTTTGAGGAACAATGGGCCCTTGAACAACAATATCACATTTCTGTCAATCAAACCCGTGAATCCCAAAGAAAGGAAATGGGTCGGCTTTTGTGTTTACAAGAAGAACATGATGCTGCTTGGTAAGTTAAAATTTTTGTGATTGACGGTAACATCACTAATGTAACATTCCCTTGGTAGGCAAAATAACCAGCCTACAGTAGCCCAAGCAATAATGCGTGCCCAAACATGCGCAGATCTTGCTTCTCAGATTCGCAATCAGCGGGCAAGGATTCAATCAGACATGCAAATAGATAACCTGACCAGTTGAGCTCATATTTTATTGTATTTTCTCATCTTGACTGCTACCCCAAGCTAATTTCATGAAAGCAGGGGATCAAAGCGAGATCTTATGGAAAGTATGGCACACTAAAATTGAGATAAGACAACGATTTCTTGCCTTAGTCGAGGAACAGCAGCCTCTTTTTAGGGCTTGTCGTACTGGGGAAAGCACAACTTTAGGTACGACACATTTCCCCAAGGAACCACAACTGACAGGTCTAATATCTGACTTATTGCCATCTTCAGGTACACGTGAAAATCAAAGACTCCTGGCAGCCGTGAAAAAACGGGCTGAACTACTCAAGAGTACACTTGAGAGGTACTCTCAAAGAGTTCGCAGTTTTATTAATGCATGTCCTACCCACCATCCTCCACCCATGATCACTTATGTTGAGCTCCGGCGTCTACAACCCAACGATCCATTCTGGAACGATGGGTTCTTCACTAATAGAAATGAACCCTGGGCAATTGATATACATACTCAACGTGGGATTCGTCATCTGGCCAGTTACCAACGCGGAGTAGAGGAGAGGCGAAGGCTTGGTTGGGAAGTCCGGCGTGCAATGCACTGGGCCGTGAATCAACATGATTTGGTCTGGTCTACCCTTGCGAAACTCTTTCAGCTTACCAATAACACGTCAACCGCATCTCTTGAGCCTCTGATAGGAAACGAGTTTTTGCAATCCCACCAATCAATAGACATCAAAATACAATGTGTAAAAGCACTAGTACACTCACATCTAATACGGATAAGCCGGCTACAGGTGGGTTGGGATGAAAAAATTGGTAAGGTATTCACAAAAACGGTCCGGCAAGCCAGCGACAATCAGCTCTGGCAATCTTGGCGACACCAACTCCGCAGAATAACGGTCACTTTACGCTTGGGCTTCCTCACAGGTATCCCTGGTGATCTTAACGAAAATCTGACAACAGCCTTACTGGGACACTCCCCCCCAGAAGATGATGATGATGCCAGTGAAGACACCGAAGACAGTGACAACACCAACAACAGTGACGAAACCGAGAGCGACAACACCAACGACAGTGACAAAACCGAGAGTGACGACACCAACGACAGTGACGAAACCAAGAGTGACCACACCAATGAGGAAACGGACAACCATGAAGAACTAGAGGAGGAGGATTATGAGAATTATTTGGCCTATATGGATGCAGTGGCAGAACAACACCTGACGGAAACCCTGATGGAAAATATATAAACAAACTTTTTTTATTGCATTTTGTTGGCCTTTTTTTATTTTCATTTATCTGTTAACTATGCAATTTTATTTTCATCTCTCTGTTAACTTTCAACTATGTTGATATTTTCCAAACATGGTTTCTGTTTTCTTGACTATCTCTTGTTGTTTTGTGCCTTTTTTTTTGTGTTTTTCAATTGTTGCTGAGTCTTTCTCTATTCTTTTTAACCCCTGCCCAACCCTAATAAGTTACCCAAACCAATCAACAGAAGCCATATTTAACCCCCGTACATCTGGGTCACATGTGGACTGAAGGTTATCTGATTTACAATTTGTGTTTTTGGCAAAATTCCAAGAGGAAACCAAGACCAAACCTGCTTTAACCATCCTGGTCAACTTAGTTATTCAATCCATATTGGAGAGGTATCTAAGAAATCCTGTTATTCCATCTAAGGTTTGTTAACTTTCAATTCTAAACACCCCTATCAAGTCTTCTTTGTCAATTCACTTTTTGAATTTTAGCCCTTTTGGGCTACTTAATTCTGGATTTTCCCCTTGTTATCTTTGTTGTTGTATTTCTTGTCATACATCACTTTCTTTATTCCATACTAGTATATTTGCCTCCAATTTTGGGGAGGGGTATTAATTTGACCTTGTGGGGGGTGTTGAGGTCTACCACTGACGCTGGACATACAATGCCCAATAGTTTTTGAATTGTTATCAACACCGGCATTACGTAGAGTTTGAATTCAATTTAATTCTTATTGACGCCGGCGTTACATTAGGTTTGAATGATGTTTTTCATTTGTGACAACAGTTTGTTTGGCCCCCAGAGACCATTCCTTTAGTTATACATAGATTTGATCTGGGTTTATTTTTGACTTTATTTAATATTGCTTCATTTTCGACTTGATGAAGTTGAGTTTCTTATCATCTTTATTGTTTTCTTGATTTAATATTATATCAGAATCCACACACTTAACTTAATTAGAAAATGCCACTTCTCTTTGTGCTGTATGTATCTCTTGTTGTTGTATCTCTTTTGTTGGGTGTATCTCTTTTTGTTGGTTGTCTTTGTTTTGGTTTGGTTGTATCTGTTGTTGTTGGTTGTGTCTCTTGTTGTTGGTTGTATTTCTGTATCTATTGATATACAAATTTTTGACTTGACCATTCTCTATTGGTCATCTGTATTGATTTCTGGATGCAATCTAGTCTTCATTTTGTTTGATATTCCATGCTGATTCTCTGCTTCTCTGGTTGTTCCATTCTCTGCCATACAAATCATTATTAATGAACTAACTATATTTGCTTGGCTTTAGCAAGCCCAAAGATTGAGTGTCACCATTTTCTCCATGTTCCCCCTCGGCTTCCCTGGTGGTATGTGATGATTGGAACCAGGGAGAGCCATAAAGAAATATGCTGAATATTGGAATGAGTGTATTGTTCAAAAATACATATATTTAGGTGAACCATGGCCAATTGTCTCATACCATGGTTATACTTGTTTCCAAAATTCAAACATGGTCAATCAATAATCTGTGATTGAACTGGGAACAACCATCAGAGATAATTAGTGATGGGTCACTGAAATGAATTTACTTTTAGAAACCAGATTCCAGTGACATATGACTAATTATTGTTTATCCAATGATTTTCCTTGGATGATTTTACATGGTTCAGAACAGATTATATAAATTCAATAAGAATTGGTTTATTTTTTGAAATCAAGGCAAAGAAATGTTGTTTATGAAAGGTTTGATAATGGTTCACTAGAATATGCCTGTCTTCTAAAAATACACATATACAAATGTCCACTCTTGGAAAATTTCTTCTACAATCTACAATCATATACATTTGGGAGTATAGACATTATTGATTCCTATGACCTGAATTTTCCAACACATCATCCCTCCTTTTAAAAAAATCATACCCTTTCCATTTATCCTATGTACACCTGATAATACTCACATAATGAGGTCAATCATCGTGCAAAAGGTGATTGAGGGTGTTCTTAATAGTCCAATCAACCGGCACCCTCTAAGGCCTATCCATTAGGGACTTGTGGGGCATGAGAAAGAGTCACGCTCAACGCCGGGTGCTCTAGTCTAATGCGCACCCGGGGGCGTGAGCCATACTGCTACACAGATTCTTAGTTTGTTTTACGTGCTCACATGTTCAGTGCCTTCCCGCAAGGGGGCGGGGGGACCTAGGGAAACCCAAAGACCAGGGAGTGGTCTCCAAAGTCTCCCGTGTGTGGGTCAGGGGGGAGAGGGGCTCACGGGTAGAGACCCGGCGCCTGGCTTGTGACCTAACAGAAGCCTTAGTGAGTCTCTCCCCTTGGATCCGCCGGTGAGGCGGGCCGAGGGGGAAGAGACACAAGAGGATTCCTGGATCCATTTAGAGAATAAGCGGGCCACAACCTCCTTGGCCATCCACCGAAATGTCCATTTGTCGGTCGTCTATGAGGTTGTTGAAAACAACGAATTCTTTGATTCCTCGCCGACTAGCCAGGGCTTCCAGGACGGGCTCTTTGCAGTGAATCAAGAACGTATTGCAGATCGCAATGTTCTTCAACTGGGGGAAAGTTCAAAGGATGGTTACAAGAAAGATGGCAGGTGGGGAATGGAGACGGGGATTCTAGGCAGAAAGGTTGCTGGTCTGAGTTGCCGAGGGGAAAGAACAATTTGGAAACTTGCCTCAAGGCAAGGCCGGCCTGCCTGTGAGCGAGCTCAGGGCTGCGGGGCCGCGTCCTCCATGGACACCAAACTCAATGGCCAAACGCTGGTTTCCTTTTTCGGGAGCTTGACCTAACCCACAACCGTGGTTTGGGAGCTTGACCTAACCCACAACCGTGGTTTGGGAGCTTGACCTAACCCACAACTGTGGTTTGGGAGCTTGACCTAACCCACAACCTAGCCTTCCACCTGCTCTACCACACAAAACCTAACCCACATCTCAAACCAGCTCACCCTCTTGCCCCCCTCACATATATAAAGGCTTCAATCCTTGCCGTTCCTCCCCCCCCCCATCTCATCATCAAGTCGCAGTGCTCCGGATTGTCAACCTCCCCCTCCCCTCTTGATTACCTGACCTCACACCAGCTTGGCTACGTTGTGAAAACCTGTCTGATGCTGCCGATCTGAAGAACTTGGTTGGCACATCAGGCAGGGAATATCAGCCGTTGAGCTAGTGAGGTCTTATCATCCTGCCAATTGATCTATCGCCACCACTCCTGCTTCTCGTTCAGCATCTCCAAGGTGTTTGACAAGGATCCCTTGATGGGTCCTTTCCAATACCCCATCCAAAACTTTGTCGCTTCAATCTATACCACTGACCAGTACCGCCCCTCATGATCTCCACCTCCGGTTGCAACCACTCATCTTGCCTCTACTGGGAGAAATTCAACCCAGGCCCGATTGCTTCTCATGTAGAGCCAATGAATCACTGTCCAACCCACACCTAATCGCGTCATAGCCCCTTGTTTACCCTTGTTTGTACTTTAGAGCCAATAAGGAGTCTTGTATTGTAGAGCTGATAATAACAGGTCGTCCAACCTGCACCCAATCACGTCCTCAGTTCTTCTTGTAATTTAGATCTAATAACTGGTCCTCCCACCTGCACCCAATCGATTCCTCAGCCCCTCCTTCCTACTATAGACCCAATAATGAGCAACCGAACCTACACCCTATGGGTTATCACTGCTATTTTGTACTCAAGACCCATCTCTGAGCACTCGGGTGAAACCACTGCAATTCCCACCCCACCCGAGCTCCTCGCATTCATCACTTTCATGCTAGAACCTGAGAGAGCGACCATCACGTTGTTAGCCACATAAGTTTGTCATCTGACTTCCCCTACCAAGTCTTGGAGTAACGATAATTTGATATCTGTTGATGATTGCCTCCTACCCAGAAGGTTGCGATCAAGCCCCCCTTCAACCAAAATGAGACAAATGACTTTCAGTTGCTCAGTTTTTGCTGAACAGCAAGCAACAAAGCCTACAAGACAGCTGTGAGCGAGTTTCAAACCCTATGTTCAAGGAACAAGTGCGGGCTAGTTTTGTGAACCGCCAGTCAGATTATAGGTCTCATCAGATACTCGGGAAGCTGATGAGGAGAAACACGGCCCTCATGTGATGGTCATGGGATCACTCGCTAGTGAAAATCTACGTTCATCAAAACTCTTGCTAATTGGGCCATCAAGAGCGGCCAAACAAGATTTGAAGGCCCTGGATTACTTCGATTACTTCTTGTGAATCTAAATCCCAACAATGTGTGTGATTTTATTCTTATTCTTATTATTATCATGAGTGAAAAGTACTCGGTCTTGGAATGAAGGGGAATACAACGGCAAAAAATAGATGATGGAATTGAAAAAAAGATGAAGAGAGAGTATTTTACATGGGCGAGAAGTTGAATTCAAGGTCGGAGTCAAGCCAGCCACCAGCAACCCCTTTGTAGGGTGATCCTCGGTCTGTTGATCCTTCTGCGTCGAGATCTGAAGTACGAGGAGAATGGTGTGGGGTGCTGCCTGCATGAGCAATGCTACGACGAGTGCCAATTGCTGAGGAAGCTATTGATGACTCTCTGCCAATTTGATTAGAGGAACTAGGTGAGAGTGAAGGAGATCTGCTGGTGTCGGAATTCCTGGTCCTACCGGATGTTACACCTTTCTTCTTGACAATGTCAATGAACCGATCATCCAAGTCAAGATGGAGTCGTCGTTTGTCGCTGTTTGAGAGCCCCCGGCTGTAGTTGGTAATTTTTTCGATTGGCGTTCGCATGTCTGGATGAAGTACAAGTTGGTATCCCATTGAGGCCAGCTTTTTCTCAGTGTTGGTCCAAGGCCATCGTTGAAATATCTTCTGGGTTTTTTTAACTGAACCCAAAAAGGAAGACAAATTTAGTGGCCGGAAAGATTGCAGATCAATCTATTGAAGGTCATTGGGGCTTACCAATGAGCCGAGTCATTCGAGTACCTACACTAATCGGCCTGTGTGGATCCTTCTCAAGACCTTCGGCAAGCTCTGCAATGTGCTGGGTGCTGTGGCCAGTCAGGTGTGACTGAAACCTTGCGGCATAAGTATTGAGTCCATCAACGTCATCAGCATACTTGAGGAAAGGAGTTGCACCATGGGTCGTCTTGACAAATTGGAATGAGTGGGGTCCAAGATGTTTTGTTACCGCGAAAGTGATCATCTCACACTGTGTTGATTGAGCAACAGTCTTGGCCTGTGTAGTGACGAAGATAAGTGGAAACATGTCAGTTGGAAGAGGGAAAGCGCAGCTAGAGTGGTGGCACGCACTTACCTTCTCCAGCCAATCCTCCAAGAATCCCTCAACACGGATGGAAGACATGCTTGCAGAAGCTGAAGCGCGCATTACAGGACCTGTAGTTTGATCTGTGTGACTTGAGGAGTCCACATCATTGTCAAGGGCCCGCTCGGCAGCTGTGAGCTCACCAGGGTTGGTACAGTCCCCCAAACTTACGTCTTCCTCGGTTATGTCGTCTAGTTGTGTGGCAGTAGTGCCAAGTTTCTTTCGCAGGGCTGAGACACGGCTCATAGCACCAATCTGGGCAACACCCTTGCCAGCTGAACGATCAAAAAGTAGGTTAGAAATGATGGGTGCAACAGGAAGGAGGATGAGAGATTTAATTTACCTCCACGAAAAATCTTTCGAGCCTCAGGTGTCTTCATGAAGAGATTCCACTTGCTTGGAGACCTAAAAGCAATACGCCGACCGCTGGAGCGAGCATGAGAAATAGACAGTCAGTGGGGGATATCTGCAACAGAGGGGCAGGGCACTACTTTCTTACATGAACTGGTCCACCATCTCCACCGAAACCAATCGTTCGATGGCCTTGATGGCCAATATCTTCCTTTGCTCTTCGTAGAACTCGGCAAAGAATTGTTTGTCAGCCTCGGACATAGCACCCTTTGATCCGGCCTGAGCTTGGGCGATTAGGTTGCCTAACGAATCTTGAAGGAGCTCTTCATAGGGCTGGGGTGATGGAAGAGGTGGCAGACCGTCTTCCTGTCTTGATCGAAGTTTTTTAGCTGACTTCTTGGCAGGGAGCTGATTTAACATATCCAGTGGACCAGGAAGAGGGGGAGACGGAGATGAAATATTGGGGCGGAATGATACATCAATTCCAATAGATTGCTCGCGGTTCTGGATGGCAGCCTCCAAGTTGTCTACGAGGTTTGGGTTGTTCAAGGATGGAAAGGGTTGTTGATGGGGAGGGTTGCTTGTGGTGGTAGATGGTTGTGATTGATTTGGATTGGCTGGAGTTGGAAAGACAGTGGTATTCTTTACCACAGCCTTTTTCCGCTGACGTTTGGATTTTGGTGGCTGGACATCTGAAGACTTGTCAACTGGCTTCTTCCGCTGACGCTTGGCTGGAGGTGAAAGGCCAGTATTATCTTTCACAGAACGGTTTTTACGCTTCTTGGCAGCAGGTTCTGTAGCAAGCTCGATAGGATTTCTGGGCCTGATCCCAATGGGATCAGCTGTTGAGCCATGAACATAAGAAGCAGCACCCAGGTCCATCAAGTGAGTAAGTTTGGTAGGTTTGATCGGTCAAATTGGTTGAATCAGTTGAAGGGGTTGAAGACGTTGATGACAATTGGGCAATGGTCACACTTACAGAGGGGAGGGGGAGTGACCGGACTTGACAGGGGGGCGGGTGGGCGGGTGATGGCACACAAAGTGGTTGGTCCAACCCAAGACTGTGGTGTTAGGTTTGGGTCTTGCTGCGATCCGCGGCTGCTGACCCAGTAGAGGCCCAATGAGGGGGGGTTGAGCGAACTTGTAAAAAAAAAAAAGTTCGGGTATGTAAAAGTGGGTGCAATGTAATTTGAACTCGGACGAGAACTGAGACAGCCATTGGGCTACTCAATAGCCCCCGCGAGGCTTCCTGGTGGACTATCATGTAGCCGATTATCAGTCTTATGGGGTGCCTCGGGGAGGCTCCGATGCTCTCCGATCGCGACTAAAGCTCTTTTGGATTCTTTGGGTCATTTTCTTCCATCAGAGCCAACCGTGGCTCAAACTACTCTGGGAAGGCCCTTGTGTGTGCATGGGGATGTGAATAAGCTGACCGATGAAGCTTGGTGATTATATTAGCACCCTTGTTCTTGATAGTGCACCTCAAATTCGACCCCAGCATACCTCAGAGCGAGACACTACATTCTTTCCTCAACCTTTTTACAATCACAACCTACAGGCTCGTAGTCCACTTTCGTTACTTCTTGGTTTGGTGCCCGTATTCTTTCACCTCGACACAAACCAGTAGCATTGACGATTGTTGATAAATCAGCATGACCATTCCATCGACGCCTGGGGAATGGATAGCTTTACGCCAGAAAGTCAGACAGAGTGCATTGCTGGAACGAAGCCCGACGCAAACCATTGAACTGAGGCTTTGCGCCGTGCTAACATTCCTGAGTGGGCTACTATATGCGGCAAGCTTTTTGAAGAGACGGGGCGGAGGATTATGGATTTGGAAGAAAGATGCCGAAGGGTACTATCACCCGAACGTCCACACAACCCTTCCAATGATCGCAGTGCTCTATGCCATCTGTACGTCTCAATTTTCTGATTTCCTGATATCAAGTTCGTACCACAAGAAATCAGATTTCAAAGAGGACCACAAGAAATCAAATTACAAATAGGCTTGAGGTTTTCAGAGGAAAGCTGACGGGCCCCGATAAACGTTTCAAGTGGATGTGGCTGCCGTTTTGCTCGTCGAAAGGAACCTCAACCATCCAATCGATCCGATACCTGTTACACTTCAACTCCTGGCTTATCAGGCACTTGAAGTTTTTGCCTGGTTAAAAAGTACGCAAATACCATTGGGTTTTGCACTGGTAGAGATTGTTCAGATGCTGATAATTCTAATCGCCGACAACAGTATGGGCTATCTTGTACGCCCTACTGTCCTCACGCCTACGTCGCCAAACAAATATAGGCACTTTCTCACGAATTCGGGAGATGGTTCCGCCCGGGCTGTTCAACACCTTCATTTTTTTCACCATCACCGCAATCTTAATTGGACAGATACCATTAATTGTCTTATTAGGCTTGTCGCTTCAGAAATTCAGAAATCAGTTTGATATTTCTGACCTCCTATTCCAGCAAGCAGCTTCTGAGTCAACCAGCACTGCGGACAACATTTCCACTTTCAACAGCAAGGCTGCAGTGGAAGCAATTCTCAACCTTGCGCTCTTGCAAGAAGAAGGCGCCAAAGCAAACAAATTATTCCTAAACTATATCATATTTACCATTTCATGGTTAAGCTTTAATATGGCCATCTTTTTGGCCGCCGCGGTTTGTCTGTTAAACGCCCTACAATCTCAAAAAATAATAATTTCTTCTGCGTTGGCAAATCGTAAAGTACTCAAACTCATCCAACAATGCGAGAAGGGTCAAGTCAATGTTCGCCACAGCTACAATAGCTGGATCTTTTGCTCGAGCGATGAGGTGTCCGACTCCCAACAATGTCACAAAACCTTTGCCCCTTGGACTTGGAAATCCTGGATCGACTTCGTCAAGGATGAAAATATGAATGGCGACGCTTTTTGGGGCCGGATTGGTCAGTTGAATCTACCAGTCCGTTCCTCCAGAGCAAACCTTGAAGATGCTTTTGCGGTCGGAGAAAAATCTACCCAGGCAGACCATGCAAAGATCAACGATGCAGCACTCGAGATGCATTTGACGACTACAACTCGCTACTGGTATAGCACTATGGGCCAGACAATTGTTGGGTTAGGAATGTTCACTTCATACCTCGTCATGAGCTGTCTCTTACGTACGTGGCCGACGAAATTTCTTTTGTAATAACGCCAAGACAAATCGCACTGCTCACTCGCTGCGAATGTACATTTAGTGATCGACAGTCCAAACTCTGCGGGGAAAGACGAGCTGATCAAGGCGTTCATCTGGTCAAACTGGACATGGGGGTATGTTACATCCAGTTTAACCTACGTGCCATGCCACGAGCCACATTTTGCTCATTTTGTTCTATGAATCACAGAGGGGGACCTGGTCTAGTGCTGGGAATTGTCAGTCAAAACTTCCCCGAGAATAATTTGACGCATCACTTTTCCAAGCACTTCAAGCTGACTTGTCTTGCGTAACATCACAGGTTGCTTGCATTGTGGCTTTCTCACCCACCCCAACCCTTTTGAAGGGTTCAAAAACAGAAACCGACGCATCATCCAGTGGAGCAAAGAATGTAGCCACATCGTTGGATGCTATCCCTGCCCCTGCCTCTGGAGTGATAGACCAAGATGAAAAGTTCAACACTCAAAGATCTACTTGGGGGAGACCTTCGATAGAGGCTCACAAGTCCGATAACAATCAGCGGGTCTTGTCCCGACAGACATCCGTCGCTTCTTCGATTTTTAGCTACGCCACTGGACGTTTGGAACCTGTGCACAAAGCGTCAACCGAAGATGTGACTTTGGGAAAAACAGATAGCTCAAAACAAGAAGATCTCGCCGACACGGAATGGATCGCAGGACACTTTCAAGCCATCAAAGGCCTACGAGACGGACAATGAGAAAAGGTATGAAACATGAATTTCGTTATCAATCGTACGACACACTTTCATCGACCCGAAGTAAGAGACTGACATTTCACGCTTATCTTGTGGTTGAACCCTCGAATTTGTTAAGCATTTTTCTAGTGATACTTTGGCTTTTACGACCCTTTTCAGGTTTTCTCAATTAACGCCCTTTCATGACTTGGAGTGCTTACCTATTGCTGTCGTACATATTTCCTAATCACCCCAGTTCAATTTTTCGAAAGCTTTTCATCACTAGATAAGACATGACGCATGCGTCTTGAAATGTGTAGACTTTTTTGTAGCGCGCAGTGATCGCAATATTCACTTTGGTTTCATTCAACTGTTCTGACATGCCTGTTGTGTTGCTCTTATTCAACAATTCCGCTCATCTGATCATTTAATTCAAACTTACTGACACTTCAAAGAACTCAAACACCTACAGAGATTGTTTCTCAACTTCAACTACTCTAGTTACAGTATGATTAAATAACCAATTTAAAATAACTGGCAAGCATGAAGTGTAATTCAAGGCAGATGGATCTGCGGAAGCCTTGCTGAGTAGCAAAGACTCTACACTACAGGTGGCAAAATGTTATGCACGACGAAAAAGGTAAATTTTCCCTGGAGAATGGGGGTTAGTGAGTGAAGTGTATGAGAGTACTAAGTGTTCACCTTTTTGTGTGGGGCAGTCTAAATGCACTCCAAATTATTACTTCATGCACTCCAAAATATTGGAGTAGACTATTGTCCACTGCAAAAAAATTAGAGTGAACATTGGTGTACTCCAAAAATATTGGAGTGAAGTAATTTCCACTCCAACAACTTCATAATTTTTGGATTGGAGGCCTGTGCAATCCAAAATTATTGGAGTGGAGTTTTATGTACTCCAGAATTCTTGGAGTGTTGGACTGTGCACTCCAAAATTCTTGAAGTGCCCTCATGATGCATCCAATATACTTTGTAGTGAGAAGCCTAGCATCACATCTTTAGGTTCCTAAAAAATCAAAAATGGAGTGCACAAACTTCCACTCCAATAAATTTGGAGTGCACAACCTTCCACTCCAATAAATTTGGAGTGCACAACCTTCCACTCCAATAAATTTGGAGTGCACAATCTGTGCACTCCAAATTAGATTTTTTGTTTTGGAGTAAACATGAGATCACTCCAATATTTTTGGAGTAGATGAATGTTCACTCCAACCTTTTTGCAGTGTGCAACATTCTATTCCATTTTTGGAGTGCATGTAGTAAAGGTTTGGAGTGTATATAACCCGTCCCTTTTGCCCCCCCTCCCCTCCCCTAGTGGCACTGGTAGAATGTTAGCCACATAAAAGAATTCTTATTTTTCAAGAAAAAAACCCTATGAGCATACACACAACAGTGCAACCAATTTGATGCATTTGCCAATATTGGTCTATATTGCGGCACAAAACAGCAAAAATATTATGCAGTGATAGCACATCAGAAGATCACTGTTCTACAGTCCATCCCAGGAATTCTGTATTGAAGTTACCCCTGTGATACAATCATTCCCATATATGTGTAGTGATTCTGCCAATGTGCTACTGAAATATTTCCAGAGACTAAGAGTATGTTATTAGAAATGAGACATGGATCTACAACAAAACTAATAGAAAAAATCTCAGAAAAGAAAAAGAAAAAGGAATGAAATAGAAAACTTGTCTACTCTTACATTGGTGCGACCATTAGTTGCTCACCAAGTGGTCTACTCAAGACAATAGCAAAGTGGTCACCCTATTCCTGTAGTCACAAGAATCAGTCAGTGGTTAGGCTTTCAGCTATATTTCATCTAGTCTAGTTGAACAACCTAGCTCCTCCTTTTCCTTTTGGTTGGATGGTTAAGCTGTGTGTTAAGTCAATCAAAACCACCACACATATATAATAGCTGGATATCACATGAAGGTCACAGGCTCAACAATGTGTCGCTACTCTACGCTACAATATCCAGACATTTGGGTAGCGTAGATGCGTCATGAGGTTCCCCGCTACTCTAGCGCTAGCCATAGCGGAAAAATTTCCCCTGGAGCCGTAGAGTAATGCTTGGCAAGGGTTTTACCCCTGGAAAACAACAAATATCACTTGTTTGACAATGGATAGTGCGCCAAGGCTGTTTCAGGGGTGAAACAGCCTTCAACTCCTTAGAAAATCACTTGATTATAATTGACTGGTGGAAGAAAACTCATCTGCCGCCAGCTCCCCCCGCCAATTCCTAAAAAAACAAACACAAACATTCACCTCCCGAATCCTCTCATAGACTCATACCAATCAACATGGCACCAGAGAACCCCCATTCCAAGGCCAGTGAGCACGAGACCCCCAACGCTGGTGCTGGCTATACAACTGATCAATCACAGACTCAGTCTCAGCTCTGTTGTTCAACCCGTGCCTCTTCTGTGGTTGCGGCTCCAAACATGGTTGCCCCATCATCAGATTCTTGAGTCCAAGTAAACCGCCCTGGCCAAAATAATCAGCCGCATGTTCATCAGATGGTGAATCAGCTGAGTCAATCACATTGGCAAGATCTAAGCGCACCAAGAAGAAGCCACATACACGTGTTTCCCCTGCAAGTACAACTGACCAGACCCACAAATCTAGACCAAAGGCCAAGAAGTCAAAAGGCACAAGCGTAGCATCAGAGGTGAGTAGAATGCATTCATATGATGCACATTTTACTTTTCCGAGATGATTGATCTGTCTGATCTTCTTATTTAGAGTTACAGTCAAACGCTGCCACTGAGCCTGCATACAATTATTACCAGGACAGTGGCAATGAATCCATTGAGATTCAGCCACAAGGTGATGCTAAGACAAAAAAGGCGGCAAAGGAGGGGAAACAGCGGAGCTCCTCCGATACTTTGAGACACCTTACTGGAAGAAAGGCAATGCACCCGGCACGGCACTCAACTTCAAGTGCAATTGGTGCAAAGAAATCTATTGCCGACAAAAACTCTTGCATGGAAATCTTAAGACCCACCGAGATGGATCCACACAAGAGGACAAGTGTGATAAAGTTTGTCCTGGGCGCAATAAGGCCAAGAAGGCTGGATTTACCTTACTGCCTTCAGTAGCTGAACACCGGGCGTTGGAGGCCCAAGATGGGGACAAAGCCACACAGCAAGGAATTAAAGGTTTACTTGAGTGTAAGCCTGTCTTTGTAAACCGGGTCTTGAATCAAATTGTGATGATCTGGCAGATCAGCCAGGCCTTGCTGTGGATTTGCATTGAGGACCCTTTCCTTTGCGCTGCATTTCAATACACCAAAAGCAAGGCACAGCTCTATGGACGGCAATGGTTGGCTGATGAATCCCAGAAACTGTATGATATGCTCAAGTCTCAAGTTTTTCATGAGTTCAATGTGAGTGTAGATAAATTTAATTGTGCTCTGAACTGATTTATGTATCCATGTGCTTACCTCTGTGGCACTAACTTTCAAAATTAGAATCTTGACACTAAGCTCACCCTCATACATGATTTATGGACAACAAAGGGGAACCACTTTGCCTTCATCGGCGCTGCTGCAGCTTTTATTAACAATGAATGGGAGTACACAGTGCGCCACTTGACTCTCAAGATGATTCCATGGAAGCACAATGGACATCTCTTGGCTCAGCCCATTGCAACACTCCTGAAGAAAAAACAACTTTACAAACAGATAAGTTGAAAAATACATGTTCATTACTCAAATTAAAATACATGTTCTCAATCCAAATTCTGACATAATCTCATGTTCATTTTTTTACATGCTGGCACAGACCACTGATTCCAGGTCTAAAAACAATACAATGGCGAGTGAAATGTACAGCTTGCTCCTTGGCAATGATGTAAACACAACCAATGGTTCAAATTTGTAAGAATCCAAACAACTAAGAAATGAATTTCTGGTCAGATCATTGTAAGACAAGTTTCTATGTACAATTATATTCGTGATTTAATATGAGTGAGAATAGAAAATGTACCTAAGAGCAGGTGACTTGACAGATTAGGATTAAGATTGGCAGTGCCAGGGAATACTAGATAACGAAGAGGATTGAAAGTAATAGAAGTGGTGTGACTTGATGGGTTTACTGCTGTGAGAGCTATAAGAATTGAAATGAATAATGTGTTATACACATGTTTGTTAGCGCAGGAACTCTTGTGACTGTCATGGCATTAGGTATTTACGTTTGCCGTCTCAGTGAGCAGACGGAGATGGTTTGAGCTTAGTCTTGAGCACGATCAATGTCATTGGCTTGACTGAAAAGGAAGATTGCATTTATACCAGCATCAGCTATTGTCTTTGACACTCTTTACTGCACTTCAATGATATCTGCTTACTCGTTAGGCCAGTGGCTGATGTGAGAGATAAGCGATTCAGTGGGCAAAGAGATTCTGGTGGTTATTGGTGCAATGTAGTAGTTGCTGTTGCTGTGAAGATCAGGGCGAATGATACTGATAAGTGACCATTGCTTCAGCTGAATGTGACTCCTTAAGTACTCACGAGTTTGTTCCTTGGGATGTCTCATTTGCTCCGGTCGCTACCAAGATTGAGAGGTTTCCTGTGGCTTGAGGGAGTTTGCTCGTGGCTGGGGTTTGAGCCCTGTGCTTGCTCCTGCTTGTGTCATCTGCAAATACAAGGTGTGCGGAGAGCTAAAGTCAGCATGTGACATTGATGATTCAAGATATGAAACTTTGTGGCTTACGTTGCTGTGCATTGTAGCTTGATTTTTCCATGCATTGCCATTTGGCGGTTTCAGCCCCATTGGGGATATTCTGAAAAAATTGGGACCCAACAAGCATGCACATACGATGCATTTGCCATAAGTTTGCTCTCATTGTAAATATTGGCCTTGCATTGCTGGCGCTCAAGACCCTCCCACCGGCAAGAGCTAAAGATTCTGTATTGGGATTCTTCCCTGTAATCGGCAGGCTGATTGAGGAGGAGGAGGAGGAGGAGACAGGACCATCTAAACCTGTGCAATCTCCTGGGGATTCAGTTGTGACTGTTACAACTGATTTGCTTTGTATCAATGTGGAGTCAGACAGCGATTACGGGAACGCCAATGATGAAGGATCCTATTCGGAAGTGGCCAATGCTAAGGCTCCCAATCACAATGATTCAAGTGGTGATGAAGCGAGTGAAATTGTAGCTAAGGAGACACCAACCCCAGCAGCAACAACGGCTGCCAGTACAAACAAACATGTCAAGACATCAAAACTTCTGGAGCTTACTAATAAGGTATGTTCATTCTTGGCTCCCTTGTTTCTTTGGTCACTTAAAGTTGAACTGAACCTCTTTTATTAGCTTGATGTTGTGATCAAACAGATCACCCGTTCAGCTGCCCAGCGGGCAAACTTTGATTGTGTGGCTCAAGAACTTGCGGTAAAAGTATCCCCCTTGATTGCTGGCTATGGTATTCGATGGAATATCAAATACCAGAGTCATAAGAAATCAATTGATGCTCGCGAGGTGATGGACCAGATCCTCAAGGAAGATCAAAGCGAAAATGGCCCAGGGGACTTTGGAGAAGCTTATTTCTCACCGCGGGATTGGAAAGAGATTGATAATCTCAAATGCAAGCTGGAGCCGAGGTCCTGATTCTACACATCTTCTTGTCTAGTATTCGGAATTGAGATTGGTATTGTTTCTGATTGATAAAAATGCAGGTGTTTGTCAAGCTGACCTCCGAAATGGAAGGCAACTCGGCAACAGGAACACATGTTATTCCAAAGTATCTTGACCTTAAAGAGGGGCTCACTCAAAAAATCTTGGCCTCAAAGAAAAACGAGTCGCTTTACCCGATGTACCACGCAATGTTGAAGAGGGTTGAAAGGTACCTGGATGAAGCATTAAGATGTGAAACCCTTGTCATGGCCACTATTATGCACCCATGCTACCAGGTGCACCTGTTTGAGCTTGGCTATGGTGTTGAAAGCAACAAGGCATCGGACGCCCTCAAACTTCTCAATAGGCACTTTGATCTAGTAAAGCTTTGTACAAAGGTGCAGGAAATCAACCCAGACCCCGATGTAGTAGAAATTGCAAAGCCTGCACCCGTCTCATCCAGCTCAATTCTTGGTTGCTTAACATCTTGCATGACCCAACAACCAACAGCCCAGGAAGACAAGATTGAAGCGTATCTGAAGGTGGATATACACTTCAGCGCTGATGATCTAGACCACAATTCAACCCCGTTGAAGTGGTGGAAGGTACAGTTGTTTTCCAAAAACTCCATTGACACAAATTACAGATCTGACCCGGTTTATTTTTGCCCTTCAGGCCAACCACAAAACTTACCCGACGCTGGCAATCTTGGCTCGTCGGTACCTAGGAGCAGCTGGAAGCTCCTGCTCAGTTGAGAGGCTCTTCTCTGCAGCTTCCTATGTCTGCAGTAGCAACCAAGGCAAGCTGCTCCCATCAACTATGTCTCACTGTGTCTCCAGACTCATGTGGCTTCACAAAGACAACCTGTTGACAGGAGACTTCACACAGGCTGGAAAGGCTTTGAAGTCGTTGATTCCTTCAAAAAAAACCCCTATGTAATTACTTTCTTCCCACATAAAAAAGAAAAAAAAAATGGCCAATTGATACGATAGCGTATAATCAAGAAAAAAAAACCCTTCGACCAAGAGATACAGTAGCGCGCCAATGCTACTCGTAGATTCGCCATAGAGGCCCAAGTGCCGCTACTTTAACCTTACGCTACCGCTACGCGTAGCGTAGGGAACCATTGTTGACAGGCTCCCTGTCAGCCACAGAGCCCGTGTCACAGTACCTGACATGTCCCAAGTAACTGCAAGTTACATGTGTTTTACAGATAAGCTCTCTTATCTGATCTTCTCTTACATTAACTCATGTTTCAATTAATGTAAACTAAATTCATTTATTGTTACCTTTTACAGCGCCCATACAA
>LUKR01000080.1:6050-30477 GCA_019395275.1 Puccinia brachypodii | reverse complement strand
AGCAAAAATTCTTTAAAATCCTTTGAGTCTTCCTATATTATTCTATGCACAATTATTCAGCCAGATGAGATGACTCATTCTTAAGTCAAATTCAATCAAACTTATCAATTGTATCTTTCCGCCATTAAGCGGTAAGCAAGAGGTTAACACTTCTTATGCCTTTTTCTTTAAAATAAGAAAAAGAGAAAATTAAATTAAGAAGTAATTGTTCTTGTCAGATTCATCAAACAATTATCATTACTCAAGTCTCTAGCTCAACAAGAGTTACATCATTGTGTTCAGAAAAGTAAAGTACTTTTCATTGACTTCAATGCAAGAATAACTCAAGAATATTTAAGAAAGATAACTGACAACATACAAATGCTGTTAGTTATCTTTATTCTCTTATATAAGAATAAATTAGCCAAATTATCTTATTATTATCTAAGTGTCATCAGTAGAAATAGCAGAATAATTCTGCCTTCAGGTATTTCTATTATTCTCTTGATGACTTTTATTCAAAAATATTTGTTTGTAATTTGTTAAAAGATTACATACTTATAAAGAAATAAAAAACTTCAGTTCCAAATTCTTTCACCATGTATATCTCAGATAACCAACAAATAGATACCCATGTGTGATTGATCACAGAGTGGGACACATACTTAGATGTGATTTTATTCCAAAGAAGAATGGGGTGTGAGTTGGTAAGAGAGTTCACAAATTCATTGTAGCATTGTGAGTTGATTCTAGAGGTGATTATCTATATTTCCCTATTCCTGGATTCTTCAGAATCATAAGCTTCCTTCTCAGCAGCTGAAGCATCCTCAGCAAGTGGAATCATGCAGTATTCCCTGTCATATTTACACATCTACTTTTATGCAGTCTGAAAACCAAAGATTATAAGTCTTGACCCTGGTCACATGACAAGCTTTGCAAACACATGTGAGCCTTGATCCCAGGACATACATGCCAACTTTGGTAACTTTTCAGAGAAATGGAAACTTCATCAACAGTGCACTTAGCTTAGTGGTCAAAGACTCATGAAGTTTGGGGTAATGGGTTCAATTCCCATAGCGCACAACTTTTATTTAGGTTTCTGACATTTCCAAATCTTCTTACCTTGGAGGTAGATAAAAATCCTGGAGTGCCGTTTGGTGTAATTTGAGCCATCCAAGATGGGTACTCCATGTGATGTGTCCAAGTCGCTATTCTCTGTTCTAGACAGGTTTTTCTTGCCTTATTTATCTGTCCCTGTGTACAAGTCAATGGTAGGTGAGCCAAAAAAGACTGAAAATCTATGAATTGATGAACTAAAGGTTTGTATTTCAGTTTTAAGAAAAAGAGACTAAGAGGAAATGCAATATAAAAAGAATAAAATACCTCAAGTCAAGTAACAGGACAGTTTCAATGAACAAATGAGAAGAGCAGCTTTTACAAAAAATAAAAGAAATAGAAATAGAAATAAGGGTGAGCGCTTGATGATTATTGAGATTGATGGTATTGGCAAGAGGTTGGTAAGAAGGGATAGACAAGATCTGGCTTCAAGGTTGACTTCAGTTGAATGTCAATAAGATTTCAAAATAGAAGAGTGATATGTATTATGAGAGAGGTAATTTAGGAATAGCTTATATTTATGATTATATAATGTTTCTTCAATACGCTTTCAGAGATAAGATTTTTAATTCTCAAGATTCCCCAAAGCAAAAATATCAG
This sequence comes from Puccinia brachypodii, assembly GCA_019395275.1. Lineage (NCBI taxonomy): Eukaryota > Fungi > Basidiomycota > Pucciniomycetes > Pucciniales > Pucciniaceae > Puccinia > Puccinia brachypodii. The sequence continues at coordinate 28,782 of LUKR01000080.1, read as the reverse complement.
AGAAGAGAATTACAGCCAATTTGAAAAAGCTGGTGGTTTGGGGGTTGAAATTTTCATATTTTCAGGCATACAGGTCCTGTATTCTTCTGCACCTTTCCAGTGTTTGGAGACATCCATTGGCTGGCCAAACCCAACCCTCCCGCTGGGCAGGGTGCGTTGCCCAGCTGTGCCCAGATCTTGACCAGAAAGTCCAAATTTGGACCAGGATCCAAACGGTACCACTCTCAAGGCCTCAAAATTTCAAACAAAAAATATAGCATTTTCTTCCCAATCATAATCCTGTATGCAATGGCTTACAGGAGGTTGAGAGTTTTGATCCATGACCCACAAGCTTTTTCAAATTGGCTGTATTGAGAAGTTTAAATATTGATGAGGGAAGGTTTGAGTGCAGAGTCTTACAGCAAGTTGATACAGCCAATTTGAAAAGCTTGTGGGTCAGGGATTGAAATTTTTAAACTCAAATTTTCAAATTTCATATTTTCAACCTCCTGTATGCTGTTGCATACAGGAGCATTATTGGGAAGAAAATGGTATATTTTTTCTTTGAAATTTTCAGGCCTTGAGAGTGGAACCATTGGAATCCTGGTCCAATTTTGGACTCACTGGTCAAGATTCAGGTGCAGCCGGGAAACACACCCTGCCCAGAAGGAGGGTTGGCTTTGGCCAGCTGATGGATGTCTTCAAAAACTGGAAAGGTTCAGAAGAATACAGGGCCTGTATTCCTGAAAATCTGAAAATTTCAGAAATTGAAAATTAAAATTTTTGATCCCCAACCTGTAAGCTTTTTTGAATTGGCTGTAAATGGTCAAAGAGTTGCAAATGTTGTCATGGGATCAAGCAAGTGTTTCTGGGGACCAATAAGTAAGCGTAAAAAGGAAGAGATAGGAAATGATAGTATGGGTCCAAGCTAATGAGTTTATGGGGTCAGTTCTTCTGAACTCCTAGAGATAACCAAGTCTTTACATCAACAATTATTTGAGAAAGTTTGGGGTTAAATTCCAAAATCTGTGATTAGTAAGTTCTAGTTCTATGCTTAAATTTATTAGTTCAGTAATTCAGAAGATTCATTCAAGGAACCAAAATTGAGTAAAATGAAGTATAAATTTGGTGTACTGCAAATGAATTAAAAGCTAGAGTCCAGGTGCTGTATACTAAATCTGTGGATCATAATCCACTTTTAATCATGAAGGTTAGTCAATAGTTCAAAATCTGTTATGGTTGCAATAAGGGCAGATTGTAGGTAATAATTGACTGTATGTGGTCTTATCATCCATTCCGCAATTCAAAAAAAAAAAAAAAAAAATAGCAACAAGGAAATCCATCAGCCCCACAAAATTGAAAAGCATTCAAAATGAGAAAAAATGACTAGTGAATCCTAATCAAAAGGGTAGCAATAAGGGCAGATTGTAGGTAATAATTGACTGTATGTGGTCTTATCATCCATTCCGCAATAAAAAAAAAAAAAAAAAAATAGCAACAAGGAAATCCATCAGCCAAAAAATTCCTTCTTACAGAAAAAAGCTACAGAAATTGTGAAAAAAGTCCATTAGATGAATGGTTACCTTGTCTGCTGTTGGTGAAAGTTACTACACATGGGGTCAGAGTCCTTGAATTTGGGCTACCAGACTTGAATGGACATAAAGATAGCCATGACTTATTCTCAAATGGATGAATTCGACGGAGAGCAGCAGATAGCCAGAAACTGAAGGCTTCTTTGAAAATCTGGGGACTGTGTAATGTTTGGAATGAGGTGTGTTGTTCTTTTAAGCCTTTTTGGACTCCCTGTTTGATAAGCGGTGTCAGTAAAAATCATGGGCGATACATTGGCCCAACCAAAAGAAACGACATACCACTTTCCCCTTTTTAGGCGGGTGGTCAACAAGGTAGTTTCTAAGTGGATCTATGGCTCCTTTGTAATTCGTCGGATTTCCCATTTGGGTTGAACGTGAAAATACACGTGGGATGTGTTTAGGGGTTGTGGAAGAAAGCCGAGTCGTACTTTCACGAGGTGAGATGAAAAATAGTTGCACGACTTGTTCAAGGTCGAAGTTGAGGTCCACTTCGGTCCGGTGAACAAGAGGGCCTATGGGCGCCAGGGATACAATCTGATTGACAAGTCCAGTCATGTCACCCTCACCCCCCCCAGGGTCGCTCATAAGGCCTTGCAACATTGCCTCAGGTGATGAGAGACTTCTCGGTATGTCAATCGATGTGATGTTGGCTATGGGATCGAAATTGACTATTTTCCACTTGTTTCCTGCTGCAGTATTTGTCATAATCATTGATAATAGTTTTTTAGAGAGCTTTTTGAAATACGATAACCAGTTCTTGCGCCAAGCATCTTTGAGCTTATCCCTTCTCCTGGGTTTGGGATAAATCGCATGAGGTCTATCTGGACGCTTTGATCCATTGGGCTTTCTAGACGTTTGAGGCTGAGGACTTCCTCCGGGCCGAGGCGGAGAATCTGGTTTCCGTAGCGTCGGGATACTAGCAATAACAAAAGCAACGAATTTGAGTTGAAACTTGCCAATAATGAACAAGTTGGCGTAGAAGAATTCTGATCAAGGAGGGCCGCACTAAATGGTAGGCTTTGAGTATCCCTTGCCGGGATCAAAAACGGATGGAGTCGCGTTTCCTCCGATTTCTTTTGACGGCAAGTCAGTTGGCTTGGTCGATTTTCAAGTTGGGAAGACAGAACTTAGAACTCTTGACGGTGATTTTTGCAATAGTTAAACAAAATGCTCACGTGAATTTCCCCTGACAGCGGAAACGAGGTCTTCGTGCTACTGTGGAAGGCCTATGTCCCAATTGACATTATCAGCGGATAGACGTTGGCATATAGTCATGCACGGTTAGACAAGAATACCAAGAGAAACATCCTCAATGACTCACTTGTACTGAAATCTCCTTGAAGATGTCGAAATCCGGCACATGATCTGGCGTAGTCGCACTTGCAAGCGGTAAGACAGGGCCGCATAACGCTGTCAAGACGACGACCCAGAGCTTGATTGAGGGAAACTGTAGCCAAAATATAACAGTGTTTTCCAAACTGGCCATCGAGTCGCAGAGGAGCAGGCGGAATATACGAAAAATGGGGCATCAATAAATAAACGCTGTAGATATCAGGCGTTCGGGCTTGAGTATTCAAAGTTCTAAACGTAAGTTGGCAGGTTTATTTGGGAGGTAACGATGAAGTTCATGACGGGAATTTGTGCCCCGCGAATGAAAGGGATGGTATGCCAAGGCTTTCCCAATCCAGCTACCAACCAGTCAAGGAGTCCTTCAACTTGGAAGAACAAAAGATCTGAATGGTAGGATAAATATCGATTTGATTGAGCTGAACTGAGGACTGAATGCAGTTGGTATTGGAGTAGCACATAGACTCGCTAAAACTCAACCTCGTGTATTTCGCCTCAAGTGCGGAACCCAACCAGCATTGATTGGAGTATGTATCTTATTCTAGCACAAGTAACAGGAGGGGAGCTTTGTATACAGTGAGACACCGAAGGCCTGCCATCGTTCTGGCGATCTAACTTGTTTCAACAACTCTATGGTTAGCAATGTGGAGTACAAATTGAAATTTCACTCAAAAAAGATTAAAACATGGAGAGCCCCACTCGACAAGACTGAGGCACAATTGGGGCCCTCGAAGAAATAAGTCGTGGGGTGATCCACCCCCGTACGTTCATGTCCGCTATCATGCTTGTATTGAAAGGGAATTGATATGTCTGGAAAAGGATGAACCGTTTGGCAACAGGGTTGAGTCCGCTCTTCTACATCAGTTTTGCCAATTGGTAAGCGCAAGAAACGGCGTGATGCGAAAATGTGTCGGACGCGTCAATTGGGAACAGTGCTTATTACAATCGACCATATTTCTATCACCGACCAAGCAGCTCTGGATCACGATCCGCGACATCATGACGGACCGGGGTGGACTTAATAGCCGTTGGCCCGTCCATCCACCGCGAGCCTGATCATACAGCTGTCCCTGTGAACGTAGGAATAACTTTGTAAGGCCTGGCGAGCAGACTTTAACAGTCATGTAAGTCTTGCTATCATAAATTTACCTCCACCATTAACATATAAATATCTTATTTCTAATGAATGTTAGTTTTCGTACACAATGAGATTCTTGGGCTGGCTGTACTGTATCACCAGGTTTGAACATCGGTTTTGACACTAGGAATCTGTGATTTGATTGGATTGGTGGTCTTTGATCAACTGAGTATACTATGTACCAGGACTCTTTCGACCATGAGTTTTCCTAGCCTTACTGCAGGGATAGCGTGTCCAGAGCTTTGGAGCCACCTTACAGACTTAATCAAGCCTCAGATGATTTTTGCCACTGATGATTGGCTCTGTGTAAAATGACCCGCAGAGGGTTGTTGGAGCACCAGTCTCTAGACGACTGCGAAATATAACTACGATATTTTTCCACTTGCAAAACCTTGGGCTGTCGCTTACAAACCATTGTTGGATTTGAATTTCATCTGACCTTCTTTTAGGTTACACATCTCAACTTTTCAGAAAAAAAAAATGCAAGCTCAAGATGATATGTGTGTGTAACAGGTATAATGTTAACAAAAAATGCATGAATCGATGCAACAAAAAAGTCATTGAGGTTAGGTTTTCATTTTTTATCGATTTTCTGGTTTTATTTGATGAGCGTATTGATTTCTTTGATTGCATCAGATAACCGATTGGGACCTGTTTGGCCGCCTTTGACTGAAGCCAGGAGAGTGAGAGTCTTGATTTTATCTGTATCCGTCAGTCGTCCCGAGTTCTTCTGGGACGAGATCTACGAGCAGGAATCGATTTAGAAACAAAATGCATGTATAAAAACGGGGTCAGAATCCAATTGAAGAGTTGTAATTTGAACCAAAAGGACCGTGAACAAACCGTATTTCCCAAGCCGATCAAGCTTCTGTAAACCGCTTCCTCCTCGGATTCTGTGGTGACGAACTGAAGAGTGACGAGTGTCAGTATGATCAGAGCCCAAAAATCGAGACTTATGATTTCCTCTACATATTTATCGCCAAACCACTTACTTTTCCGGTTAAATCCAACAGCCGAGTCACAGCATCAGAATCAAGAACACTATCGACACATAATATTGACAAGCTGATAATGTATACATCCGGGAGAGGTCTATATCAGCAAAGCACTCCCTCTCGAGTAGCTGTTGTAGGAATAGGCGTACTTCAAAAGCAAGGTGGCATAGGCCACTTTCGCATTCTTTGTTGTCAAGTTGAGTTCCGGCGAACTTTCAGGGGACAGGAGCGCATAGATCTGCTTGGCCAGATCTGGCTTATCGACCAACGTTGATTGACTGATTGTGAGCGGACAAGATGTCAATCCGTTGTTTAATGCTCGAGCGGCCAAAGTGAAGTTGAGCTCGGCTCCAGGCTGGTCGTTCAGGTCCCGAATTTTCGATAAAAGACAGGGGAGAAGCTGAGTCGGTAGGAAAGAAATCGCAATTATCCTAACGATATCGATAGCTATCGATACAAAATGATTCATATCATCTTGAGTGAAGAGACGAAACGGAAAAGATGGTTTAGAGGCGTGAGATATGTGAGCACGAACCAGGGAATTGCTTGGCAGTAGGCCATTCCAACATCATCTTTTCTAAAACCTTGATTCCTGAATCAGGGGGTGGGCCTGATAGGTTCGAAAGAGATGAAGTCAAGCTATCCAGGGCCTCAAGCTCAGCTGGATCAAGACCTTTTCCCTCCTGAACGTCTCGGAAAGCTAACGGTGATCAGCAGGCGCAAGGAAGCTCACTATTGAAAAGTCGAGACTCACGAGCTGCGAATTGAATTCTTTGATCTTGCCTGTGACGACCGAAAGGTTGGAATTGGTCGGCGGAAAACTGAGAAAAGATTTCTGTTTTTTTTTTTTTTTTTTTTTTTTTTTTCATTGAGGTAAACCCGAAATTAGCATTCATACTAGCCTGCCATTCGCTTGTCAAAGGTGTATACGTATTATCCTTACGTGGGGCAGCAAAGAAGTTGATGATGATGGCGTGGTTCCAGTCGGTCGAGCTCCTATCGGATGAATGCTTAATCCAAAATAGCAGGACAGTCTGGAGAACAAGAATGTGATTACTTACCAGCAGAAGGCGATACGCCATTGCTGGGTCGATAGCTGCCAGCTCCGGTGAAGGGATCGGCCCCAACGTTTGATGAATTTGTGTTTTGAGTATTACTATTACCAGGACGGTAACTACCTGATCCAGTAAACGGATCCGCTCCTGCCGTCGCCCCCCCCAGTGAGACGCCAGATGTGTTTTTATCGATAAACTCGACGATTTGGTCTACGTAAGTATCAGGTAGCTCGTTCTTTGCGAGCCATTTCTGAGCAACACTGTATGGATTATCTGGTAGGTAAATCAAATTCAGCACTCTGCAGTTTATCTCTGAAACCCCATCGACGCAAGAAAATAGGATCCAGCCTACCAGATGCATTGTAGGGCAACTTGAGTGGGGGTTCACCGTCTTTGATATCGACATCGAACACATAATCGAATTCCTTTCCTTCGAAAAGTTGTTTTCTTGCAGATCCGATACCATCGACAACCGTGCCGACCATGGACCAGTCGCCTTTCATTCCATCCCATTGATAAGCTTCCACGGCACCATTAGTTTCGTTTTTTGCCATCGCCACTTCGCCTTCCTTCTTTCCCCGACGAGATAACAAGACTGCAACACTCGGTAGGTCTGACTTTTTGACATCGCCAACGGTGGCACTTGGGACTGAACTAGCCTTGACGGATTCCTCGAACATGGAAAGCTCCGAGGATGAGGCCAGACGTTCTTCTGCGCGTGTGAAGACCCTGATCATGTTATCAGAAGATCCACAGACGATATCCCCGTTGTCTGGACAGGCCGATACCGTCCAAACGCTTATAGCCGGAACGGTGACGGTTTGGGTGAGTTGACCCGAAGTTGGATTCCAAATCCTGACCGTTCGATCTTCGCCTGATGAGATGATCTCTCCAGAAGGCATCGAGCTCAACGAATAGATAAATGAGTCATGACCGTCCATCACCCGGACCGCTTGGCCGTCTAGATTCCATACGCGAACGGTAGCGTCATTTCCGGCGGATGCAAACAACTGAGGGTTTTGAGGTAATTTGACCAGTGCACGAACGGCTTGAGTATGACCTTTGAAATTCAGCGTCTGTTTCCCTCGTTTCCATAGCATGATCAAGTTATCCGCCCCAGCGGTCAGCACGCTATCATCCGAATCGCCCCAACCGAGAACAGCCCATACGGCTGCTGAGTGTCCCTGTAGGGTATGGACAGCAAGATTATCACGCCAGATGATCGCAGAACAATCCCAACTCCCACTACAGATCGTTGGCTCATTCTTCGGACCCGCCTGGTATACATCCAGACAGCATACGTTCGAGGTGTGGCCAGCGAGGACGAATTCAGGTTGGTAGGACTGGTCAGATGCAGGATGAAGTGGCCACAGTTGAACTAGGGCATCCTGTCCAGCACTGATGATATATTCTATGAACAGACAGTATACCACAAGCACATCATCAGAAAGCGTTACAAAGAATTCGATCGTATCAAACGAGAAAAACACCTTTCCCCTTGATAGTGATTGCTTGGATTGCGTTCAAGAAACCCGGGTTAGAGTTCTGATAGACGAGCTGCTCGGACCATTGCTCATCCGTTCTCTTCCAAACTCGGGCCGTGGTATCGCGTGCACAAGAGAAGATCGAGTGCTGGCTGACAAACTTGACCGACTTGACATCTTGCGAATGTCCGACGAGGGTTGCCGATAGCCTGAATGGTTTGTTGTCCATCCTGCGGCTTCGATCGGCTGGGGCAGCATCAGCTGGGAGTGGTTGATTAATATGGCAGGCTGGGATTATGTCAGCAGCAGGGCGCCAGGAGAGGAGCACCAAAACGTTTACACGAGCCGATCACCGCCCATCATCATCCACAACATCTCCCGCCCTTCTCAATATCCTGATCGTCAGTATTCCAAGCAAAGCGGAGAATCAGGAGCCTCAGATCAGTGCATGCAGTCTGTTCGACAGCGCTCATTCTGTTAACCATCTCGAGGCCTCATGTGAAGGCTCCTCAAGGCAACACACCCAAGAAGATTCAACAATTTTGACTGACAGAGGGGACTGAGTACACTCGCGGGTAGCTAAAGGCGCTGGGCTGGTCTATAAATTGCTTTGCCCGTAGACAACTTGTGTACTGCACCCGGGGTCTATATGGGCTATCTCCCGAGTCATGTTGAGCTCTGGAAAACTCCTCTCCCCAATCTTCATCTGGCCTGACAATGAAGCTTCTTGCTCGGGTATAATCTCTTTGGTCTCAATCGTGTCATTCAAAGTCTGTCATGTACATATTTATTTATTTACACCCGAAAAAAGATTGCAATCAATCCACCCGGCAGATCAGTTTCTCGCCTAGCTCAGAGAACCTATCGCACTGCTATCCATGATCACAATCATACAGTCCGATCATTCCTCTTGACCTATGAATTCAAGAGCGCACATGCCAACCAACTTGAGTTTTCACCCAGTTATCTATTCAGATTCTATCGTCAAAAAAGACCCCCTAAGGAAGTGTAATTACAATCGCCTGCTAAACCCAAGTATATTTCACGGCGGAAAAATAATATTCATTTTCAACTTCATTCTGACCCCTTGGATGATCAAACACATCGTTATCGTAGCGCGGATGACTCGACTTGCGCGCGAAGCAGGAGCAGACAGCTCCATCACTGGATCAAGTATCTACGATTTGAGCGCAGCGCCCAGGTACACTTCTATGTATCTCCATTGGCTGAAGAGACTGGGCAATCCTTCATTTGTGAATAGCTGTCGATCGCTTGCGCTACCGTCAATTCTTCCTAATCTCCACAATCTACGGCAATTGATCTGGGGTTGATCAGCACAAGAACTTTGAGCGATGTTTGGATACTCATCTAAACTAAGCGCCTACCTTATCGACACGAGTCCAGTTGTGCAGATACATATTCAATGAGTCATAGAAGTTCTTTGCTCATTTGACTTCGTGTCTGCGGTCTTGAAGCTTTCTTCGCGGTTTCGTCACCAATCCTTGTTTTCACACGTTTCTTCGTAGCTCCGCTACTCTCGATGGATTGGTCACCACGAAGGTGCACTGGCTTTGTTGCATCAATTTTAGATCAATGTCATATCAAGGTGGGCGCGCCTCTATTTGACTTAGCGTTCGCGAAATAATTTACGAAATCACTTTGTAGGTAGCTCACCCAATCCGCGAGTAACAATCGTCTGCCGAGGCTCTTGCAAGCGACGGAAGACTACCGAGGACGTGCTAGTACTCGTGAAAACTAAAGCAGATGCGCGTAGATAAGATCGCCAAAAGTGCCGTGTTCGCGCGCTTGTGGAGCCGATTGCCAGCGGTCCCGGAAGAGTCCCTGCAGTAGATGGCCAATGATCATGGAATGCTCGACTAGCACTGAGCGTGCTACTGCCAACAGGAAGTATTAAAGTAGCCAGTCTGAGGCTACGTTGACAGATCCTCATCCCACATTCCAACCTTCAATTAATCAAGCTTCAACTCGACTCACCAACTTCAATCACTTTGGACAACTGCATCCATCCTTTCCTTCGACTCAGTCACTTTCGATTTTCTTTAGTCACCAACCAACAAGCAACCACCCCCAACCTCAAGATGCGTGTCTCCTGCTTTTTCGTGACTGTTGCTATCATGCTCGGTAAGTGATTTTGAGATGAAACCTGAACTCTCAGAACTCAGGCTTGTCACTGACGACTGTGTCTGTTTCATTTGCCTCAGCTGAGCAAACTAGTGCAGCCCCCATCTTGGGTCTCACTAGCATCCCCCTTCTCAACAACGGCGGAGGGCTTGTTAACGGCCTCGAAGCAACATTACACCCCCTCCCAGTTGTTGGAGGCCTGACCAACAACTTAATCGATAGCTCTAACAAGGGAGACTTACTTTCCAACAAGGGCTTAACCAGCGACCTCGACACTGACAACACCCTCGACACCGTTACCGACTTGCTTCGACGAGGTTTACCGGCTGTAGACACGGTTGGCTCTCTTCTCAATGGCGTTGAAAACTTACCCTTACTTGGCAACTTGGGTTCAATCGTTCCTGTTACCAAAGGCATCACCTCTGAAGTCGGCCCCCTGAATGGCGACCTCCCCGAGGTTAAGAAGCTCACCATTGGCACCACCCAGCTCAACAAGCGAGACACTGGTCTTGGATCTCTTCCCTTGGTCGGGTCTCTTCCCGGAATCGGTAGCATGCCGTCAATCCCCGGCATGCCCAGTCTGCCATCGCTTCCTGGCATGGGTAGCATGCCCTCAATCCCCGGCATGAGCAGCCTGCCATCACTCCCCAGCATGGGTAGCCTGCCATCAATCCCCGGCATGAGTAGCCTGCCATCACTCCCTAGCATGGGTAGCCTGCCATCAATCCCCGGTATGAGCAGCCTGCCATCACTTCCCAGCATGCCATCAATCCCCGGAATGAGTAGCCTACCATCGATGCCCAGCCTTCCCTCAGTCCCTGGCCTCCCATCCGTCCCCGGTCTCGGCAGCTTGACCTCTGGAGGCATGCCCGATCTTGGCAGCTTGACCAGTATGCTCTGAAGCCGATCGTAAGTGCCAATCCTTACCTTTTGACTCGACAGGCACCTTCAACTGATAGAGATGCCGCATTTTTCATTTTGCTTTAGGCTCAGCCGCCTATAGCACTTTTTACATCCACATTTACCACTTAGTCTGTTACCATTAATATATACACTCTCTTGAGCTTCCTGTTCCATTATGTAACAGTCGCACGCAACACCTATATTAATCACTTAGTTTATTACCAATACTATATTCACTCCCTTGAGCTCTCTGTTCCACCATCTGACAGCTGCACGCAATCACCAAGCCACACATCCTCTCCCGTGACCCATATCTGAGCAACCGAGAAATTGTCTACTGAATGTCCAACTCAGCTGAGACTAGTCCCTCGGTATCATCCAGCCCGTAAGGGTGATTGGCTCTGAGACTTGAACTTGACTTGAGCTGCGCTCAAGTGCTCACATGGAAGGCTCCTGGTCACCTGACATTGCCAGCATAGCCACAACGTGCCTGGGTGTAAGTATTCAGCTTGGCGCTCGGGTTCTGACTGCTTTCAAGCCAAGTAAATGTATCTTTGGCTACCCTTTATATCTATTGAACTGATTTGCAAGACCTCGTGACGATTGTTAACATCTTTTGGGTTGTCATCATGGCACCGTCATATCCAAGCGTAATACGTCATCGTGACTTACAGAAAGCCCTTTGGTGACACCTTGGAACTGGAACTAGAAGACAAGATTCATCAGCAGGAAGAACTGGCGTGCTTTGTGTAACTTATTCAGAGTGTTGGTAGGACGCGCGCTCTGTGTCTGTTACTCTAAGTTGATGCTTGCTATCTCTGTAAGTGTACACAAAAATTGGTTTCTGACATATATTTCTGTCAAATATTGATGAAATATCCTGTTATCGCTATTACCAAAAACCAAACTAGAAAATCAGAAAGTTCATCAGATATAAGAAAAGAGACAAAAGAATGAGAAAGAAGAAAGAAGAAAAAGAATTACCACACAAAATTGTTTTAATAGCTAATCAAGACAACTGAAATGACACGAGAAGAAGCACTAGAAGATATCTGTCAGAGAAGAATGAAGAAAAAAAGAAAAAGAACATGAGGAAAGATTGTTGTTGATGATTTAAGAGACCAGGGTTAAGGTTTTATTTCTCACTAAATGGGAGAGATACAATTTTGACCTTGAGATGATTGGCGCCATGCAGCCGGCACTGGCTCATAAGTCTCCAGGGCGAGGTAGCAAATCACGAAATCCCACTTAAAAAAAGTGTTCACATTGAATTTTATTGTATACGCAACGTGGGTGGATAGCCCCATCACCTAAGTTCAACTCCGAGAGCGCCTCTGGGTCGATGCTCTGGCCCTGTTGTGAGCTAGGTGACATAGCCATACTCGGCTGCGGCTCAGCCAGCCGGAGGAGACGATATCTGTCTCCTCCGGGCCAGACCGACAGGAATCCATACTGATGACTAGATCCTTGTCACCTGCACAGGCCCAATGCCCCCACTGAGCCCTCCTGGGCGCACCGATGACCTCTGAAGACCTGCGGCGTCAACTGTGCACCCCGTGATCAGACGACCTGCTGAAATGTCTACACGTACCATGATTTTAACTCTGAATTGAGATGATTATTTCTTGAGACAAATATTATAGGGGTGAAATGTTTTTTGATGACGCGTGTGGTGAGGAGTGGTTGATCTTCTTGAGTTGCAAAACAACTTCTGCTTGATTGCGCTTGGTTTGTGTTGTATGTATGAATGATTGTTCGTGTTTATATTTTTTGGTTGTTCGTGGCACTGAGCTTACCTATTTATGTGGATGTAGTTGGCATATGGTGTTGTTGCTGCTTATGACTCTCCGGCTGTGATGATGTATAAACCCTCTGCCATGAGAACCGAGCCAGCTGACTTCTACAGCAAACTCACTCAGACTATTCGGGCACAGTACCAGCGGAGAAGCGAACGACTAGACTACTTCCGACAAATCAGCCTGGCAATGGAACAAGAACAGCCAGCAACACCAAATACCAATCGTCCGTAAATCTCTTTCCTCTACTTCAGCACTGGGGACAGGCAGACTGACTGACTGACTAAACCAAACCAAACCGAAATAGTGCCCAACTCTCCAGCTCACTGTTCGATGCCAGCCAGGAATTACCCTCACTCAGCAATCTTTCCGACCCAACAACACCAAAACATCAGCAATCCCTATCATCTCCGGTTGGATCCGATCTATCCTCACTCCGATCGGTTCTTCACCGCCAAAGAACAAGTTCAATCCACCATCATCTCCCATCAACCCCATTGAAATCACCCACTCGCTCTGAATCAATTTCCCCTATCCCACCTCGCCAGATTACTACTACGATCAACCCATCAGAAGGATTAGAAGAATCACTTCCACCTCCCGGACGGAAGCTCAGAAATAGGAAGGCAAACCAACTGAAACCATATACCCACGAAACCAAGTCATATGTCACCAAACTTCATCATAACGGCTGGGAGGATGCCGTCGTCAAATTCCCAAGACGCTCTGAACGCTCTGCACCCTTATCATCCCCACAATCGATCGATGGACTTGGACAGGACGAAGAAGACGATGCGTGCTCTTCTGGCTTCGAACGACCACGAAACACAACTCTATCGGTTGATGAATTATCACCCTTAGACGATTCTCAGATCGGTCAATTCTGTGCCAGAAAATTTCATACCAAGCGTCACACTGGTGGTCTGTCACCAAACCTTCTTCACCCATTAAGCAAAAAAGTCATTTATATCGATTAGACATTGATTATTTGGGACTTCTCTTCATAGACACTTCGGCTCTACGGCATAATCAACCTCAGCGGAGATCTCCACGTGAAGGTTCTTCTCGTGATTTGTATCCCCAGAAAGCCAGACGATCGGTCGATCCGAAACAACCAAAGAACAAGAATATTGTCACCTCCACCTCTCATACTCCTCAACGTTCTACTGGCCACCTCGCTCGATCGCGTCACCACCAACAAGTTAATCCACACTCCAAGAACAGTGCCCACCAGGATCCTGATCCTGCCCCATCGCTGGAACCCTTGCCCAATCAACTCTCATCATCCCCATCAATCGTCTTTTATTCTAACCACCAATCTCCACGTTCATCCACGAGCAGGAAACGTACCGACTCGATTGAAACCACGCGACCAAACCCAAAGAGGCCCTTCCGCCTGTGTTCTCCTCAGTCTAGAGATCACCCTTCCACGAATTCAACTCCCCAGGTAGATCATCAATCTTCGCGTCGAGTTAATCACGCCTCAGATCGACTTGGCAACTATGACCAGGTAGCAAAGAGTCGCGGTAAATCATCTTCAGTTCATAGAACGCCTCATCCACAAGCCTCTAAATCACGCGGTCGCGGCAAGTCAAAAGCCACGGTGTCTCATTCAGCTAATTCACCAAGAGATTTGACACGTCCGAATGTTTCCAGTGGATCTGTAGAAGAGAGCGAGGGCCCAGACAGTCAAGAAGAGGAAGAGGAAGAGGAAGAGGAAGAGGAAGAGGAAGAGGAAGAGGAAGAGGAAGAGGAAGAGGAAGAGGAAGAGGAAGAGGAAGAGGAAGAGGAAGAGGAAGAGGAAGAGGAAGAGGAAGAGGAAGAGGAAGAGGAAGAGGAAGAGGAAGAGGAAGAGGAAGAGGAAGAGGAAGAGGAAGAGGAAGAGGAAGAGGAAGAGGAAGAGGAAGAGGAAGAGGAAGAGGAAGAGGAAGAGGAAGAGGAAGAGGAAGAGGAAGAGGAAGAGGAAGAGGAAGAGGAAGAGGAAGAGGAAGAGGAAGAGGAAGAGGAAGAGGAAGAGGAAGAGGAAGAGGAAGAGGAAGAGGAAGAGGAAGAGGAAGAGGAAGAGGAAGAGGAAGAGGAAGAGGAAGAGGAAGAGGAAGAGGAAGAGGAAGAGGAAGAGGAAGAGGAAGAGGAAGAGGAAGAGGAAGAGGAAGAGGAAGAGGAAGAGGAAGAGGAAGAGGAAGAGGAAGAGGAAGAGGAAGAGGAAGAGGAACCCAACGGATTGCCGGAAAATCTGCATCCCAAAAAAGTGAAATTGAACATCTTGAGTCGAATGATGCCACGCGTCTATGTGACCAAGGCAGAGAGAGATTTGCGACTGATGGAACAAGAGAAAAAAGCTGGCAAGTTGAGACTCACCCTCGATTCTGATTCTGATGATTCTGGTGCACAACCGCCAGCTCAAGGTCGGTCCACAAAACGCCCTCCACGTCGTAGATCTGACTCTACAGAAGATTCCACTCTACGAGCCGCTCGCTCACACGCTGGGACCACCGACTCCTCGAATCAGCAAAGAAGGCAGCAAGAGCCAGCTGGAATGACTTGGGGCGAGAAGATGTGTGCGAGGACGAACAGGAGATCATGCTCCACCCCCCAGCTGCTCAACTCGCCTCGAACCCTCGAACGATCCGCCTCCCACGCCAGCTCAGTCTCTTCACGTGTTAGCCAGAGGACCTCACGCGTTGCCTCTCACGCGCGTAATAAGTCAGATCAAGCTATCTCCCTGAAAGACGACCACGCCCTTTGGAAGACTTACGAATCCTCAGACGCCCGTCCGGCACGCAATCTTTCTCCTCCGGGCTGGCGCGGCGAAGGCGTCAGGCACAAGGCAAAGCCAGATATCGAATTAGCTCACATTCCCATATGGGATTTCAAGGACTTTACGCCCGACTTTGGGATCACTCGTTTACCTACCAACCTAACCATCACCAGCCAGGTGGGCTACTTGAGCGATGGTCATCTTTCGGAATTGATCTGCGTCCTCGACGGTACTAGCCAAAACACGATAATCGACCCAGCCGAGATCTTTGGGAGATCCTTATCCGGCTTCATGACACTTGAAGAATGGCACGATCATCTCTCTTCCGTTGCCGACCGAATCCAAGATGAAATCTTTGGATGGTTGGCAGAGGATTCGGGGCGGTCGAAAGATGCATTAACGGAGATAGGTAGATGGTTCAAGTTCATGGGCCGGTCGATTTCTTCGATCGGGTTTGATGACCGGCTGATTGAACCGATGGTCAGCTGGAGCGCAGACCTTCTTACTCGGATTGACGATCTAGCCATCGACGCCGTCAATCGGTCCGAGTTCAGTAACTTGATCTTAGTTTCCAGTTGGGGGATCTTGGAGCTCGCTTGTCGACTGGATCTCCTCTGTCGTCGTCGGGATCTTGACCCCTCCACTCGATCCCTTCAATCCCTTGTCGAACTTGGACATCGGTCTCTTGCAAACCTATTGATACGTCTGTTGGAGTATGGCCCACCAGTGACGATGGGAAAGCTGAAGGCTTACTCTTCTAATGACAATCGAGAAGGTCCCCTGTTTGATGTTTCCACAGAAGTATGGGCCTGCTTGCTCAACATCATCATCCTGACGCCGACCAAGGAGGGCTCGACACCGGAGTATTTGCTGATCGATAGGTTTTGGAGCAAGATCATTGATACCAACCGGTTCCATGCTCGACGGGTCGAATTAAGTCAGATTGCATGTGGAGAGGCAATCTGTTATCTCTCGATGATGATCTGTGCGATTTCTCAAATCTTACCCTCCGGAAAGACCACTGAAGAGTGTCGAATGTGCTCGCCAAATTGGTCCATTCTTGTCGATTCTCTTGGAACAATACCGGAGACGATCTTGAGTGAGACCCTGGAGGTTCGGATGCGCGAACGACGCGATCGGTACATCCGGATCCTGTTTACTCGAATTCTGATTTTTCATGAACGATGGGACTGGCAACTCTGCTTTGACGACGGTATGATCGAGCGATTATATAAGATCTTAAACGGGGGAAGGCTGGAAAGATTATCCATCGAGGTCCCAGAGATGAATCATCGGTTCGGCCCGGTCGACAGGTTCCCGCACATCCTAGACATCGATCAGGACGAGCTGAAGCAGATTTCGAGCTCTGAAGAGCTCGTGTACCGATTGGAAACCCGGTTAGAAAGAGACGATAGCTGTTTTGGGATGTTTTTGAAAATCCTCGTCATCGGATTCAAGGCCCTCCGAAGACCGATCGAAGCTTCTAAACAAAAGGAGATCGAGAAAATCATCTCCAGATGTAATCCGTTGCGACAATTGACCTTCAAACCATCTCGAGAACTGGGGCCAGTCGATCCAAAGATTACTGACCAAAACCGGAGCAGTTTGGTTAACCACTCCTCACTCTTCTTAGTCTACTCGATCCTGTTCCCGAATACGTTGAAAAGACAATGGTCTTTCCTATCAAATCTTTATAGTTTCTCTTCTATTGACTTT
Organism: Puccinia brachypodii; assembly: GCA_019395275.1. Lineage (NCBI taxonomy): Eukaryota > Fungi > Basidiomycota > Pucciniomycetes > Pucciniales > Pucciniaceae > Puccinia > Puccinia brachypodii. The sequence goes on along the minus strand of LUKR01000080.1, from coordinate 11,877 downwards.
CCAGCTCGATCTACCCACTTGAAAATTTTGTGCCAGTTTGCTAAATTTGTGAAACCTTCTTCACCATCGTCGTTTGGGCTGGGTGGATTCGATTACTTGAAGATCATCGTCAAGAAGTTTTCAGAGAACTTTACTCTCTTGAAGCTAGAATACTCGAAACTAAAAGAGCGAGAATCGATCATTCAAGGACGTCTATTCACTTCGAGCACTACCACTCCTTCGATGACTAATCCCTCTTCGAGAGACATCTTTAAGAAAGACTCAGTAGAACTTTCTACACTCAGAATCGAACTCAAAGAGATCACTGAATCAATTAACAACAGATTCCTGCTCATCGTTCAAATCTTGGATTCCTTATACGAACTATTCACTTTTTTTGATGTCGATTTCAGTCGTGTCAATAGGGTTGGGAATCATCCTCGGCTCTATCCTTCGCCTGTCTGGCTTGATTCTTGTATGTCCTGTTCTCTCCCACTATGAGAGACAAAAAGAAAAAGAAACTGATTTACAGATGATCTTTTTTCTCTTAAAGCATGGACGGTTAGTCTTGAAGAGTCAAGTTTAGTGAAAGAGAACATAGTGATGAGTGGATTGAATAAATTAATCTGTGGATTATTGGATAGGAGAAGGGAGAAGATAGCTGAAGTATTAGAGGATGAGAGATGGGTGAAGCAGATTGAAGAGAGTCGTCGACTCGGCTCGGATGATGATCGTCCAGATCGACCCGCCGTTGACGACCTTATGGACGATGAGCTGATGATTGAAAAGAACGAGTTGAAAGAAGAGATTGCGGGTATATACGCCCTTGACCGTGAATGGGTCCAACGAACTGTCTCCGTCCTACCCAGCCTTTTAACGAGATCTATTCAGTCATTCATCTTCGATCACGAAGAACATCCACAGAAAATTCAAGATGTTGGTGATGTGGATCAGGATGGCTTCCTTTCGGCGGGTATTCAATTGGTCGTCTCGTTGGGAGTGATTGATCATCTAAAAGCCACAATTGATCCACACTTCAATTGGCTCGAGAACTTTAAATCAGTCGAGGATCGACTCAGCTCTGGCCTCACTTTTTCTCGTCCCGCTGATCCACTTCACAACACCAACAGTAAGAGTAATATTAGTAAGAATAAGATCGGATTGAGGATGATGACGGCGAGGATGACGAGTCTGATGGGATATCTTATTGGCAACCTGGGATCTTATCATCATCAGGACCAATCTGGTACTCCCTCATCTCTTGGCACGAAAGTTTATAAAACTCAGGTCCGCTTAGAAGTCTTGAAAATCTGGATGGATTCTCTCGCTTTTATCGAGTACACCATTCAATTCCCTTTCTCGTGCTTGATCGTCCTTCTCGAAAATAACCTACTCCTACAATCTTCTTCTTCTGAGGAGGATCATCATCATGAGGAACTGTTTAGGAGTTTCGTTCCCGATCTTGAGACTTGGAAGTCTTGGGTTAAAGATAATCGAATTATCTCTCTGGATAATCATACTCTCGAATCGGATTTTTGTAATCTCACATCAGGTTTCGGCGCTACCATCGCTCTCGCCCTAGATTCTTCCTCTGATTCCTCTGGCTCGGAAAGATTCGAATCTAAACGAATCGAATTCTTCGATCGTAAGCCTTTCCCACCAGTTACTAACTTACTCCTCTATTTTACTTTTTTTTTCTTCTTTCTTTTATATATTCTGATTTACTTACCCTAATCTTTTATAATGATTGTTCTGAAACAAAAAAAGTGATTTTTGGTGAGATGAAGAAGAACTTGACAATATCAGTTAAACATGAATTCTCTGAGGAAACAAGAAGAAGAAGAGGAGGGGGGGAAGAAAGGAGAGAAGAACAGAATACAGAACCATCAATACCGAGCACCAATTCATATGTTCGATTATATAAGGAGATTATTGGGGGATTAGCCGAGTCTATCTCGACGATGAATCGGCGTCTAGCCATTCTACTTTCTTCTTCTGAATCCTCCTCGTCGTCTTCATCATCTAAAGACCTTCACTTGAATCCTCAACAACGTGCTCTACTTGAGAAAAAAGTCAATCGATGGAAGGCGACTGTTAAGACTATCATTCACTCTCATCTTTCTCTTCATATTAATAATTATGATAATAATATGAGGTCAGCGGTCGGCACCGCTCAGTTAATTAATCATCTTGATGGGAATGGTCTCGTCAGGTTGGATCAGTTCTTTAATTTTATTAGTTTTCCTAAGTTGAGAATCTTGAAATCTATACTCGGTATTGTCTAACCTCTCTCTCTCTCTCTCTCCTTCTCTCTCCCCCTCTCTCTCTCCTCCTTGTTAATACTTATAATTATACTTTAGTCCACTTCTCTTTTCTTTGCTTCAGGGATTTTGAAAATTCATGCATTAACTTTGTATTTTTTTCTGGTCATCGTCTTCCTCTTGATTATTTGAAAAGGTTAAATTATTTAAAAATCGGTGGTTGGTTTTTTATGTACTAGCCATGTGGTATACATTTTTTCTTTTCTTTTTTGGTCCCTCTTTTACCGAGAAAAAAAAAACACCCACAACGACAAGCCGATGACTGGCTGAATTAGGGTATTGGCTTCCTGGATCATCCACATTCCCACTACTTGAGCTCATCTCTTCGTTTTATGATAAACTCGCACAATCCCTTCCAAACGTCTCAACCCCCGGTCTTTCTTTTCAAGTTCTGGGCGGTTCTTTGCAGATTAAGGATATTTCAAACACTTGATGTTCTCCAGAAACAATTCACCCAGGTCAACCCTGAGACCCGTCTAACGTGTTTCCATGGGTAAAACCCCCACATTTCACAGGAATTGATATAACTTTCTTCTACCCTGAACTTCTTGGGTGTGTCAAATGGCAGTGTGGCCCGGCATATCCCGTGGTTCAACTGATTGCGACTTGTCCCAATTCGTAGTGCTCACTTGGAGCATTATTGCGATAAGGCTTAACCCATTATCCGCAAAGACGCCCATACTATAGAAGGGGAAGCTGTTTGGCTACTTTGCTCACATTCGATCTTGTCGCCGCCGACGCTGATTTTGATGAGAATTGTTCACCGTCCTCATACCCCCTTCGGCTTTCTCGGTATTCTTTTGGCCTGCAATGCCATGGAGGACTTCCGCCAGCCTTCTTCTCTTCTATCCGATTGGAGAATCGCGGATCGGCCTTCCAACGAGCCGCTTGACGAGGCGCACCCGTCTAACCCTTGCCCGATGAATACCAAACTCGCCACGAAGAATGGCATTCAAGTTCCGAGGGGAGGAAGTGCTCACATCGATCTTCGTGGCATCACACCCGGGCCGGCGCAGTTTTCAAATGTTGATACGGAGCTCCGACTAGGCCCACCAAATCGACATCCGAGTGCAAACAGCCTGTTCCCACTTGACCTGTTCCCACTAAACCCTGAACTCCAGTCTCCGCCAAATCATCACTTTTATGGAGCCTTCACCGACCCTTCAGTTCATTACGATTTGCACATCCCTCCGGGCGGAAGTGATCATAGTGACCCCATTCCCATGTTGCCAGAGTTCTCAAATGTTGACACAGAGTTACGCATAGCTTCGCCAGATCAAAATTTGCTAAAGCCAAATGTGGTTCCTCTAAGGCTTGATTCGTTATCCCCAACATACCCTGAAGAGCTTGGAACACTTCCCGGGTCTAATATTATGCGCTCTAGACCCCGCGATCCACGCGAAACAAAAGAATTTCTGAGTCAAACTGGCCAGACGTCATTCACAGAAGCATCAACTCGCCATTCAAAACCCATGTTATCCAAAGTACGAGCCGAATCAGAAGATGTATCAAAATTGATGGAGAATTCCAACATCCTTAGGTCTCCTCAGCCTGTGAAATCTCCTCGCAATCTACTCGAAGATCAACTTTCGAAGGGGTACAAGATGAAGGAGCCTTTGGGAGACTCGCACCCCTACACCCAAGCCGCGAGTGAAGGGTCGATGAGTGCATTCAAGAATCGACCCTCGAAAGAGACAACGATCAGTCCCTCTCCTCGTCTATCAGCAACTACCAGTTCGGAATCCATCGAAGAAGACTTGGCGCAGAAAGATAATATGGTTCCAGATCCTGACCAAAGCTCGCAGTCGAATTCAGGTACCGAAAAATTTATCTTTCATCCGGTAGATCATACTCTCCATCCTCCAGTTCAGACGTCAAATAGTCGTGATACTTTGTTGAAAGGCCTCGAATTCGACGAAAGAAGTATTCAGGCCGAAAATGCGTCGGAGGAGGATAGGATTATCCGTGGGACTATCCTTGCCCTGATAAAACCTCCCACGCAGCTCGTTACCGTTAAATATGATGAGGCATACGAAATATTCGAGAAGTTTACACATAATGTTGGTGCTAGAGTTAGGAAAGTGCGTGCAGGGACCGAACATCGATTGAAGAAAAACGCAAGAAGAGCCCGTTTAATACAAGCCTCGAACGCATTGTGGAACAATAGGAACCTGTGGTATACATATTGGGAAAGAAGAGGAATCCTTGACGCCTCAAAGCGAATTTTTGCTGAAAGGATTATAAAGTTACCCTCAGTTTATAAGGCGTTTCCACTTTTTTTGTTTTATGTTGATATGATCGATACCATCATCATTCCCCCAAAATTACTGAGCTCAGAGCGTGGAAGCAAAGTAGAATTATTCCAAGAAGCAATCAAATCCTTCGAAGAATTCACAGTCAGCTCGACCAAACAATCTCGAAAGCGGAAGGCCCAAATGGAGAAAAAGATCAAACCTGTCAAACAAAAGAAAAGATTTGGTAAATCCAGAGTACGAAACCCAAGGACTACTCAATTAATTTGGGATTACTTGGAATATTGGATTTCTCACTCGAATAGGAAATACCTCAAAAACCTCTTTTCTAGAGAGGATGTTCATCTACAGGCTCAAGTTCCTGGTTTTAAAGCTATGTTTAATGATGTATTTTATTGTTCTATTAATAATTTGAACCAAAGACTGTCTGAGACTTTTCACATTGATCATCAGCATTGATATATTCTCCTAGATTATTATTCTTTGTTTTCATGATTTAATTTACATTCATATAATGCTTGAAACTTTCCTCAATAAAAATTTCTTCTGTTCATCCTCAATGGGAAATGCCCATTGAAACAATTTAAAGTAAATCCAAATAAACACACAGTAATAGTGGTAGTGCATGCTCAAATTCTGTAGGCACAAACCCCATTTGAAGGCAAACTGAGTTAACAAATTCAAGGTTGGCTGCAGAAAAACTCATGCCAACATGATTTATGTATAGATCTATATTCCATACCAAATTTGAGCCAGACTGATTGCTGAAGTCATGACCTAGGATTACAACCACATCTAAATCTTCTTAGATTATCATTGGAATTTTTGTATCAATTACTTCAAAATAAGATTTGCATTCAGTCATAATGGTAAGAAGACTTGGGAGGATGAGATTTAAACAAGATAAAAAACCTATCAAGAAGATACTGGGGTCCATAATGCTGTTTGATTGATTTCACAAATCTCACCATAAAATCCTTGAAATTTGAATTGATAAGGTGCTGTTTATTGTGTATCCACTGACAAACAGAGATAAATCACAATAGAATGGGTGAAAATAGCATGGAATCAAAGAGGTACATACAACAAAAATTGTCAAATTGTAGTGGAGGTTTTTTTTGAGGTATCTGGTGGAGCCTACTCACCAACCATCAGGTGGCTTACACTACAGAAAAAATCAGGTTGGAACATCATGTTGCAACAGAAAGTCACAGATTTTTGCTGCAACACTGTGTTGCAACAAGCATCTTCCAGGACCAAAAAAGTGCTACAACC
>LUKR01000079.1:0-30670 GCA_019395275.1 Puccinia brachypodii | reverse complement strand
TTCGGACCCTTGTAACTACATAGCTAATACGGTTAAATGTATAATGATGAGTTTTTTTAATCATGTACTTAGCCCCTACTGTAACAGTGCCCAGCTTAATTTGACCCGGCTTCACATAGCTGTAGTATGTATGTGTGCATATGGTGCCCACAGGTGGCTTGGGCTCGTCATTTCGACAGCCCCGCTCGGGTCTAAATGCCCGATCAGGTCTTGAAGTCAATCATTGTTGCAAGATGATATGGTATATATCTTTAGACCCCTGGCGGCATACGCACGCGGACCAGCTAATTAGAGCGGTAGGAGGCCATAGGGCGTTCGTACCTCGGCTCTGTCCCCGAGGGCCAAACCGAAGTGCGTGAGGAACGTTTAATAAATAAGATCATCATGAAGGTCCGATAAAGTGAGATATTCATGTGACGTTTTGAGTTCACCAACACGGCAAACGATGTAGGGCTGGTTTGAGCATTCAAGAAGTACCGGAGATACACAACCGATCGCATGCAGCTGTGGCCGAGGCGGCCCGCAATCCGTCGTTCGGAGTCGTCTCCCGACAAAATGTCTTAATTCGTAGAGCTACTAGTAATATACAGGGCAGTGCGGCCGCTGGAGGAGTGCTTGGGGCATACACCGTTTTCTGTCGACAGCCTGGCTCACAAGATGTGTACAGTCACGCAAAACACACGCGCATGCCTCCCTGATATCGCGGCGGTGGAAAATGACTCACGCAAACACTTGGCCTTGAATCAGCATTGCCGCACGATCCTGCCGGTCCAGTACCGACTGGCAGAGATCGCAATGATTGTAGGCCACCAGGGTGAATGCCAAGTGGAGGGGAAGTGGACGGGCCAGCGATACCCCGCGGAGAAAGATATTTTCCAGGCTCTGCACAACCTCATCTTCTGTGGTCATCGAGATTGGGAGCACTTCACAGGTGTCGCGCTGATTCTTTCCCTATGCTGGCTATGCAGTAAGTACCTTCTATATACATAAATATTTTGCAGACAATATACGGAGAAGGTCAGTCTAGAAATTATACAGCATCGCCCACGGGACCATGGAACCGACCAGGTTTCAAAACTCAAGCAAATCGATGCAATACAAGCAATACACCGCTTAAGAGGGCCATCTTGTCTTTTAAGAATGGCGGTGACAATATGCGCTAGACCCCGGGGCCTCGCTGTAGATTTCTAGGGTGAGTGGATAGCTCGATATGAAACGCCCTTCGACTCCCATATCCCCGAAGCTGGCCGATTTTGAAATTGAATTCAAACTTCCACATAAAAATGATGTAAGTGTAAATATTAATCTAAATGGGGATGTGCTAAGGGAAAACAGCAGCTTAATACCGCAGATTTATTGTAAATGAATCTTGATGTATGGACTTTCGGTTGAATGCTAAGTAAAGTTTTACGTACAGGAGAGCTTTTACGATATCGTACACACTTCAGTCATTTCTTCACTTGCCCTCAGGGTATGTATGATGAGAGTCAAGTCTCACCTACCCAAGAGTTTTATACTTCTCCTTGGCAGGCACGTCAACATGACTGAATCCGCACTGGCATTGATCACCTTCTCCCCCCGGTCATCTATCATTCGCCAGTTTCATCCGAACACCTAAGTACTCCAATCATTCCCATCATCATCCTACCCTGCTGCTCGTCCTAATTCTTCACTAGGCATTATCACACATCCATAGCGCACATTACTCGCGCCCCGTGCTCAAACCACCCATTGAACTCAGTGAGACCCCAGCTCATTAAGTCAATCTCATCTCACAATTTTTTATCTGACGGAATGGTTCCCCCAGACAGCTTTAGGAACAAGTTTCCCTTGAACATGTTTCCATCACCCATCGATGGCTATTCGTTCCAGGAGCGTCCTCGAAACCCCCCTCAGCTGCAGTCCACTTCTCAAACCCGACCGAGTCTCAGCATCCCAAATTCAACCGTGCCTTCTTCACACATCCTTGATATGACCTTCAACAGACGCTCCCTGGATTGGTCAGAACTTCAATTGTTTTCGCCCCATTCGACTTGCAGCAACCAACAGACGAATCCTTCGTTCACGGACAGCCGATCGACTGGAGACATCCACAGCCAACTGTCACGTTGGAGCTTTCCTTCTCAGCCTCCAGTCCCTTCGCGCTTGGTGCTGTGGGGTCCGTTCAACAAAACTGCGCAATGTCCCTCTCAGTTCGAACAGCCCACTCAAACATATTCTACACCGGCTCCGTACCCTCTAACCCCTCGATCTCACGGCTGCAAGGCCTCCAAACGCGCTAGGGATGGTTATCCACTGTCAGCCTGCGCGCCTTCGTTCACACCACCTATGCCGTCAAAGAGACCTAGAACGGCAGAAAAGGACGCGTATGAATTTCCACCACCACCGAGATACACGGACCACCCGTCGGCCTATCCTACTCCGTTGACGTCTCCCACCAGTCAACACGCAAACTTTTGCAACGGTCATTCGATGGCAGAGGAATTCCTCAGTATATCTCCCTTCTCATCAAGCTTTGGAAGCTATCATTATGCTCAAGCGGTAGACTCCAAAAGACCTTACCTTCAAGACTTCAATCCTGCCGACTCCAACTTTCGCTATGGCCATCCATCGCATCCTTCATCATCAACATTCAATTACGGTCACTTTCCTCGTTCACCAGTTTCGCCAACAACGCCGATCTCGCCATTCCCATTTTCTAACAATTCCTCTACTTTTCCTGCACGAAGTCCTAGCAGATGCCATCCGCTCAATCCGCTCAATCCTCTACAATCAAATATATGGTCACCAGAATGGCATCAAACTTTTAATCAGTTTAGATATCAATAATTTCCCATTCAATTTATTATCTCCTTATACCGCTTAATCTCTTTATCTACCATTAAACGATAATACACCCACCCACACGCTTCCACGGTTCATTAAGTCAATTTGTTTTGCCTGTTCCTTTGGTTCTGGACACTTGTGTTTTTTAGTCTTGATGCCCAAGTTTTGTCCTGTTTTAGTATACTTTCAGAAACTCGTTCCCCTGCCATGTATTGCATGATTTTCCTCTTCTCAAACCGCCAACATCAATTACAAAAGTATATCCAGTTAATCAAAGCTCGCCAACACAAACTGCCAGTGAGGCCGAGCTCATTTGCCACCGAGATTTCGCATAGTGTATATAGTCCCCGCGTGGTGGAACATCACCTCATTTATATACACCGCTGGCCTTTGAAAAAAAAAATCATCCCATTATGAAGGTTTTCAGTCCCATTCACACCCCGTCCGTGTTTGTAGGAAACTCTTGCCCAACTTCCACCGATATCCAATATTGGATATACCCCAATATTCCAAAAAATCAAAGTGATTCCAAGACAACTTTTTTTTTGGCTCAGACTGCAATTTGTCCATCTATGAAAATTACATACCGTGAGAACTGTCTGAGGGCATGCACTTCTAACCACGTAATCTACCCCACTAAATAGAGAAAAGCTGACATCAACCTGTGATCTGATTGCGAATTGACTGCCTCTAAGGGTATAACCCTCCTTACTGCACAGCAAAAATTTATGACTAAGGGGGGTTCCCTGAGTTTTTCCTTGATCTTGTGACCAAGGGGTGTGTGTGCCGCCAGACAGTTTTCTATGTAGGTTGCAATAGTCGTTTTGGAGTTTTTCCACATAGCCTTTTTCTGAGTCACAACACAAGTTTTAGCGGTAATTCTGGATATCAACTAGTGGTAGTTAAGCAAGATTTTCTTGGCATTTCCATCTGTCACACAGCTTATATTCTTAGAACGTCATCCTCGTCCCTTTGATTGTGGGGACAGTGTTGCACACAGCTCAAGAAGCTTAGCATAGCGCCACACGCCTTTCCGCGCGAGGGACGCGTGGCTTGATACAAGTTCAAAAGTATCTGGCCTTGCTACATGGTGCCGGGTCTGTGATGCTAGCAGATGATTTCTGAACAAGGTATCATTGCCTGTTGGTATTTATAGATGATGTTGCAAATATAATCTAGCAACATACGAGAAAACGAGGATTTGGTTAAAGCTCAAGTAGATAATAAACCCTAGCTCGGATTTCATTAGCCAGTCTCTTGTTAGTAATATCAGAAGGCTGTGCATCTGTCTCCAAAGAAAATGATTGAGAGAGACGATCAAATTTCAAGAGAATGAGGCGAGTTTCGCTTTGGTTGAGGATGATTTGATAAGGATTCTCTACGATCCAAAACGAAGAGCAAACCAATAAAGATCTGAGGATAACTAATGACTTAACCACCAATGACGCTAAAACGATTATAAGAAGATTGTATTGTCAGTTACAGAAACAATGTGGAGCGCTCTGACGCAAAAGAAGTGCTTTTTTATCGTCAATCCTGTGAATTAAGACGGTGGTTAACTTACCAGTAGAACGATGTTCCGCTTGATTGAAATTTGCTAAGAGCTGGACGATGTTCTCCACAGTTTCCCTTGCGATAGTTTTATGTAACAAGGGGATTCGACTAGCAACTTCTTGTAGAATGTTCATCACCTCTTTCCAATCCCTCTTAGAAGAAGGTTTAAACTGCTCTATAACTTTCAGTAATCCTGGTTTACTAATCAGTTTGATGCAGGCTTGGTTGTGAGAGACGGCTTTTTTCAATAGCTTTTGTCCAAGCGAAAATTAAATGAAGAGAAAAATAGGTGATTCATTAATGTATCCGAACAATTCAACACTTTGTTAGAAACTCGTAGAAAGCATACCTTCAGCAATAAGTGCCTAACCTTGGGCGCGGTGCGGTTTGTAAATGATTGGACGAGGGTGATCAAGATTTCAAAAGTTTGTCGGTGGTTCATTATTTTCCAGTCCTAAGTGATCCAAAAGAGAAAAGTCAATTGAAGCACATGATATAACGAGGAACCAAAAGATATGCAAAGATTGTGCCTAGACTTACGATTGTTGTACATAGCCCATCGTGTAACATTTGCATGAGCCAGATATGCCCCTCCGAGGGCATATCAGCCGAAGAGTACAGCAGGGAATACAACATGGGCACGTCCTTGGCATCTATCACAGCTCTTTGGAGCAAGAACCTTGATAGGGGTTGGTGCAAGGCAGACTCGGGAGAAGTACAAAACAAATTCAAACATCGAGAGAGAAACAAAGTGATCAGATGAGGGACATTTGCAATTTTCCCTGTCTCGTCGCTTGCTACGTGAAGGTACCGGAAATGTTCCAAGGGCAGAAGGATTTCAGCTGCATCAGTATGTTCCAGCGCCTATTCAATGAGAAACGGAAAAATTTAATCAGCTATCCACAATAGCTTCCCCGTCACAACTATGGAAAAAGTCTGACCTTCAATTTTTCAGAGGATTTGGTCAAACACCTATCTCCGAGGAACCGCCAGGCTAACTTGTCAGATGATAAGGCGCACATAGCGAGGCCCAACAATCCGGCCCGTGCGATCGATTGCCAGGTTGAGATTGACATGGGTTCCCCTTGTTGGATAAGGTGAAGGAGCAAAGCGAGAAGGAAGCTGGGGTCGTAGCACTCCGGTAAGCTAGGTAAACGATCCGACTGGCGTCTACTTAAGACCCACACCGACGTTGCTTCGACTTTTTCTGCATCCAGTAGAGTTACCACATCCAGAGGTTTGTTGGTCGCGACCCTGTTCCCGCTAATGGGTTTCCAGGCCAACATCACGTCGGCGATCTCCGAGGTTTGATTCCATAGATCTTCAATTCGAAAAACTTGGATCATCAGCCGATCTTTGATGGATAAGGTCCCGCCGTAGAAAGTAATCAGAGTCTTCGACAGACAGGCTTGGATGGCAACAATTGGGTGAGAGATTACCAGTTGGCTGATGACTGACATCACTAGCGCGTCCTGCTCCCCTTTATCCTGATGAGAAGATCTCATCAATAACCGGAAGTTGCGGCTTTCAACCGTCGCCCGAACGTGTTTCAGGACATCGGCTTCTCCCAGTTTAGTGTGACGAATGAATAAATCCATCAACTTCATCACACATCCTGAATCTATAAGCCGACTCAGAGCAGCCGTTAGGACGGGATTCACAAGATGTGCTGACAATGAGTATTCGGCAGGCTGTTGACTCAAAAAGGCGTGTAGTGATTCGACTAATTCGACCGTGTCTTCGATACAGTCTTCGTCCTCAGCAAATCTTCTTACTAGCCAACACAAGCACCGATCAATATAAGCATTTAGATGACTCGATTGTCGTGTTGATAATACATCGAGGGCTTCCGAGTAGGCAGGAATGACACCACTTTGCGTGATTTGGTCAGCCAGGAGTCGCTCCACAAGCGATTCAGTACTAGAATATATCAGCTTGAGAGCTTTGGAAGCCAACAATCGGGTCTCTCTTCGATTCGGCAGGGCGGAGGGAATCTGAGCAGTAATAGAGAATAGACACGATCCGATAGTGATAATCAATTCATCTAGGCGACTCTTTCCCAGCGGCAAAAGACAAGAACTATATCTTTCGGCGTCTGTTGAATGATTCTCAAGACAAGCAACAAGCAAGTTCAAAGTTCCATCCCATGCGTGCTTCAGTTGTTCGATTGAGGTTTGGCTGAGCCATTCAATTGCCGCCGACGCAATTCTTTCATTTTTCCGGGCCAAGTAAGAAGTTATTCCGAGTTTGGTATCGAAATTCGTATGTTCCGCTGAACAGAAGCCTAGTACTTGCAAACCGTACGTTGACCAAGCCTCGGATATTTCATCAAAATTCTTGGTTGAATTGCAGGATCGCTCGATGATTTCCAATAGCATATCGGTAGCGACTTTACTATTGCTGGTGTTGGACAAAACACAGAGGGTTTGTATTACCGGGTGGACCGATAACTGATCTAGGTGTGATAGTTTCTCTTGCGGCGGCAGTGCTGAGGTAAGGTTCACCAACTTCATTATTGAACTGACACAGTTGGCATCGCTGAGGAGCTCAGGGTTTGTACAGGAAAGTATTGCTACGAGAAGTTTGGATTGATGTTTTGCGTCGAGCAAGGGGAAAAGATAGCGAGCACATTGTATCAGCTGTCCTTCGATAGAATTCCCCAAGGTAAAAAAACGAACAGTCAGCTTAACTGTTCAGGGTGGATTACAATGATTCGGGGACACGTGGATAGTGAAAGTAATAGCTAACGGCGTTATTCTTAGCAGTCGATTTGCTTTTCTTGATGTTGGGTTTGAGGCTGGGCGATGCGGAGTCACAGATCAAGTCGGAATAACGAGTAAGTACCTTGATGGCTTTTGCGTTCATTTTTTCTAGGCCAGGGCATGTCGCACGAAGAATGTCTTGCAAGGCGCGAAGGGGAGTGAGCTTGAGAAATTAAAATGTGTATCAACAAAGGAAGTTGAAAAGGGGAAAATGCACACCTAATAAAAGTTCAAAGTCCTTCTTTTCCACAAGAAGTTGCAAAATCTGCCACATCTCTTCAAGAAAGCATTCAATCACTAGCGTGTCATTTTCGCATGGCTTTGAAAATATTGCGACCAGTGCTTTGATGTTGAAAGCTTTTGTTTCATAGTCAAGCTGTTCACTGTTCACGGAACCTTCTTGGGTATGCTGGCGGCTGAAATCGGCGATTTCAAACATTGCTACCTCGACGGCGCGGGTGATAAATCGGACGGCTTCTAACTTTTGATGCCTGGATTGCATTCCTTTTTCACTGGAGCTTGCGAAGGTGGTGGTCGAGTCCAGGTCCATGAAAGCTACGGATTTTTTAGTTTTGGTAGGTTCAAGTTGCTTGTTTGTGGAAGAAAACGACTGATGCATAAGATTGAGAGCTGAGACTTGATCGGAGAAGATACTTTGGGTGATGTATGAGGGCCAGGATATGGTTTTGTGACATGAATCTGCGGCTGAGGTTAATAATTGAGTCGCAGATCGTAAAACATTGATTATGGCGTCACCCAAGTAATTGGGGTACGTTGAAGGCTTATCCGCTTGACTACCGAGTGTAACGCTGAAGATCTGGCTCAGTTGAGATGAAATGTTATGCACCATAGTAATTGGTCGCGTTTGGTGTGAAGTGGAGAGAACCATCAACATGTAAAGATTGAGAAACTTGATGACTAGTGATATCAAAGTGATTCGGCTAGAATTGGTAGAAGAAGTAGAGGATCCCTTGGAAATCGCGTTGACTTTGGCTAATAGGGCCGATGTTAATGTCGGAGGTCTGGTATCGTTCCTGGACTGGGATGAAAGATTTCGGCGATCCTCACTTATTTGAAGATATTTCAATGGATTTCTGAGACAAGCCCTAATGCAATCTTCCAAGAAAACGACCAACGGTGTGACGCAATCGCCTACTCTTCTCATTTCTGATAATGCACTGAGCCAAATACAGAGTTCTTGATATTCATTCTCGTCTCTTAGATGCGGTACGATGGATTTGCAGATTGCTTGTAGTGTGTCTCGTGCAATATCTTTGATCAAGAGTGGAGTGTGAGCGATGACAGAATCTTCGGAGTTTCTCGACGTGGGAAAAGAAGAAAGTAACAATAAAACTTTGACCAAGGCGGGTGAGGGTTGAGTTGGGTTGGTCAAAGCTGCATGTCCAATGAGCAGCAAAGTACGGGATTGGCAGAGGTACGCTATGGGACTCTGTAACCGATGGAGAGCTAGTAATGAACTGGATGATGACTCGTCAGACTCGTCATTGAGGTTCAACTTGAAGAACGTAGGTATGAGTTTAGTATGGTCAAAATTGAGATTGCACATTGTTTGAGGTATCAGTTGATGATATAACAATAGCGCAGCTAGCGCACCGAATGCTACAATGTCACCGTCGGGACCGCTGTTCTGTTGAGTAATGGAGGCGGTGTTAGGCTGTGATTCATCAATGGAGTGTTCAGCAGGGGCGATAGAAGCACTTTTGCGTTCATTTGCTCTCCGGGAGGATGTTTGCAAAATTGCGATGAGAACTTGAGAATCAGGCAGTACGGCTTGCAAGGACTGCTGAAAAGCTAGCAGTAGCTTTGACCAAAGGTCTAAGGTTTCTGCCGAGTGGTCAACTGTTATAGATCGTACGGCACCTTCAAGTTGGTAAGAGATCTTTCGAGCCTTCTTTAATCCGGTGAGAAGTAGCGCAAGGGAGCTAAAAGAGACCAGGGTATCCGGAAATTGTAAGGCTTTGGTGAACCAGGCTCGATTCAAAGGTGTGGGGATACATTGAGCGAGTAGATTTTTGGCGAGGCTTGTCAGACTGTTCATGTTATCGGGTATCAATGAGGAAGTGCTGGCCCCAAGCGATAATCGGAAGGGTATCGAGGCCACTTTGGTAGCAAAACCAACAGACGAAATCCAAACTAAGCTTGAGGATGGCTCGGTGGGAGGAGATGAGGTCCGCCAGAGGGAGAAGCATAAGGAGGGGACTGATTCCAATATATGAAGCGCAAGTCGCCAGCGTCTCACGGATTTGGTGGGTGATAGGCATTTGACTAAATTTAGTAGGATACGGTACGGCGGTAGCCTGGAGTTCGCTTGATGTTGGAAAATGCCTGTTGACATTGAATTGGCAAGCAAAACTGTCAAATTGCTCAGGAACCTCTCGACCATTTGCGCAACTGTCTCGGTTGCATCGAGCTTTGTGTCTTGGGTGTCCTTGAGGCTATCGTCACGTTCGAGCAATTGAACCAACATTGTTATCGCGTTCTGGTCAAAAATTTCCCATCCTGAATGATGTATGAAAGCATTACGATTGTAGTTTTCCGCATTACGCATATGCCGTCTTGTTACATCCTCCCATAGATTTCCTAGTACAAATGCCACTGTCTCATATCGATCTGCTTGCAAGCCTTTGAGAACGCCTTCCGCCAAACCTTTAGTTTTCCATAGTTCCTGTTTGGAAGATGAGCGTAATTCGGTGCTAGAGACTATACAGAAAATAAACCGGAGCATGAGGGTACGGATGTCTGCTTTGTGTAGCTGTCCTTTCAGCTTGGATGATTTTGGTGCGGAGCGGTTTCCTTTCTGGTTTGGTACAATGGTTGCGTCGGGCGCGGTGACAGTTTGTCGGGTTTGGAGGAGTCGCGTAACAGTTTTGTGGTCCCATCTCAGTTCGCCAATTACGATCTTTGCACATGTTCCTTCATTCCAACATACGCATGATATGAGTAGAGTAAGACAAGCCAAAGTAGCCTCGGTTCTCCCAGGGGCAAAACATCGATGGATAGACTTTGAATGGTTCTGGATGAGATGATTGATTATTCTTGATCCGTCTACGGCCTGCCGAGTCTCAAAAGGCGATGAGGGTGATCTTGAGATAAGGTATGATAAGGTATATAACGAATTTGCGAGTAAATGGATTGAATTGGCCTGGGAGGAATTTTTATCTCAGCAAATGGAGTCAATATCCTCAGGAGAGGGAAAGCGTATCAATTACCTCACGAGCGACATTGATAACCTGAAAGATAGAATCGGCGGCAGGCTCTAATTGAAGGTAATCTATCACGACGGCCGGAAGGGGCTTGATTGAACTTAGCTGGCGTAATTGACTGAGTGCTAAAGCGTTCAATAAAACCATAATTTCAGTTCCTGCACCAACAAACCAGTGTACAAGGCCATGAAAACAAGGCAAAACTCACCTGAACCAATCTTTGCCGGGTCCTGAGCGTTCAATCCAGCGATGACTTGGGTCCCAGAGTTGAACGCCGTGAATGCGTGGGCCATAGTGGGAGCCTAATGCGTTTGTGTTTGCTTCTTTCTTCTGTTATTTTTGTATCCTGAAGCCTACACAGACGACCAAGGAAGAAAGTCTCGTAGCCCAAGCTCCAAATTATTTGGGCGCATGCATCTAGCCCCATAATGCATGCGGTCCGATATGCAAGCAATGCAATATGAATTCGAAGCCGGGCTGTCTAACGGACACTGGTGTTTCCCAGCTGCCTCAACACACGCCTACTCTTGTTTCTTTTGCCTTTGTGGTGAGAGATTTTAGCCCTGCCTATTTTTCCCTAGCTTATCAAAGCCCGCGAGCACTGAAAGTGCATGCAAATAAAAGCAACGAGGGACATTGTTAATTAGTATTTTTCCCACCTCCTCGAGGAAATATGAGAGGCCTGTTGAACCGGTGACCACTTGGCTGTCCAATGGGGTCCTCATCCTGCCTCCCATGCAACATTCATGACGGTTTGACGGGAACAACATTGAGTATTTCAGCTAACGCTACTGAACTAACCAAGCTGGATTGAGGCACACAATCCGTTTTTCTCATGGCTAAATTTTCTTGCCAGGGCAGCAAGTTTACTTGGTATGCACACAACCAGGGTCAGGCATGAATGGGAAACAAGTCGGTGCAAGACAAGAAACACATCTACCTGGGCCATGTCACCATGAGCCCTTGCGACTCCCAGTTCCAGAGATATCAGTGTTTTCCTCAAAATGCAACAAACATTGGGCAACTGATTACTGCAAAAGGAATTGACTTATCCGCTAAGCCCCTCCTTTGTGTTGAATTTTGGGTTTTCCCTCTTTTTCTCTACTCCTTTTCACCCCAAAATCCTGATCCTTCTTTCCTATTATACTCATCATCTTTCATAATGACACATAATAATTGATAGCTTATTTTCCTGTTAATGAATGTCTGAGTGGCTTTTTGTCTAGTAGTCTAGTGCTTAAACCTTTTAGTCAAAGAAACCTGGTTAATAGTCTTTATCTCTTCTCACTGGCTTCTGTCATATCCCCAACAGTATCAATCCATCATATTCATTATTATATTTATCTTTCTAAAACCACAGCTTGACCAAACTTGTAGTCACATATTTAACACATCTGTTCTGCATAGTTAATCAAACATTGGTTCTCCTCCTTTTATCTGAGTCACTGTGTCACCTGAGTCCCATCCTTGTGACGCTTTTGAGAACCTTTCAGAACACTCTCTCTCCTCTTCTCTTCCACATCCCTCTGCTTGAAATTCAACAACTCAACACTTTGGAAGCTTGTACTTTGAGCTTGACACACACAGCCAACCACTGAATCAGGAGGATTGTGCTGAGCTAGTTTTCCAATTATAATGGGAGAATCACCCCTTTAATAAGGCTCTCCTGACCCAAAACTTGTCTCCAATAAGCCAAGTATTAAGCCATACACATGAATAATAAGGGGTTAAAAGGAAATATGACCTCATGTACATATTCCAGGAAAAAGCTCAAAGTCATCCCACTGCTATTTCTGAGTTGTTCAGAGAGGATACCAGTGGCGATTGTGGAACTACTCTTTTGGGGAGTGAGAGCTTGAGAGGGAATGGTGCTTGAAGGGCTACCTCTCTAATAGCTGGGGAGACCAGGGGACACAAGACAAGAGCTAATTCTTGCTTATATTTATGGGTGACACATTCAATGGAGAACTTGACTTCTGAGTCTGATGATATGGGGAGATAGTGATAATAATAATGATCTTTCTGATACTGTAGTCTAATTAGTTATATATAACAACCATCGATGACAGAATAATACTGGGGGTGGGGGAAGGATAAATTCACAACTAAATTCTGGCAATTCTCTAATATCAAAGGGAATAATAATAATAATAATCTCAAATAAAATACCTCAATAAGACTCTAAACGTTGTGGTGTTCACTTTTGGTTTCAAGTATCAATGTACAGTATCCTCCTAGATGTTTATGGCAGTTGGATTACTTAATTTAAAAGAAATATATACTCATTCTTTATTTCCCATTTTTTGGGGAGTGGTAGATAGGGAGGTGACAAAAAAGAGTATGAAACAACAGAATAGGAAAAGTCATTGCTTGACATTTAACACTTCAAACATTTGAAATTCTCCCCTGGAGAAGAATGTGAACTGATTTGGGGGAAAATAGGTGACCAACTTTGAAAAAATTTGCCAGTAGTAAAATCAAGCAATGCTGAGCATTCTCAGCCAAAAAATCCAACTCGCCAATCATTTTCTTCTCCCTTCCTTGTTGCTCTGACTCATCAATCAATCAATCATTGATTAATCAAAAACCACCGAGGTCATCAATCAAACTCTCTACTTCGATTCAACTATTGTTTGCTTCTGACACTTAGGAGGAGCTAGTTCTAGCTTCTGGGCAGGTATTTCTTCTAATTATGTCTGACTGATTGTCAACATATTGAAATTTGCTTTCAATACATTCGGCAACTGATGATCAACAAAGTAATGAAGATTTTGCAAGTTTTGACCCTTGAAATGATAGTGGATGTTCTCACTAAACCGCTTGGCAAGATTAAATTAGCTTCTGCTTTCAAACAATTACATTTGACTCATGTGCGTGTTTAGGAGGAGTGTTGAGTTTTAAACTTGGCACATTGAGTTTTTTATTCATAAGGATATTCATTGTCAATTCTCAGTCGTCATACTTTCATCCCCGCATCCACTCAGTCACTCAATCTTTTGAGCAAGCAACTTCCAACTCGCCAATCATTTTCTTCCCCCTTCCTTGTTGCTCTGACTCATCAATCAATCAATCATTGATTAATCAAAAACCACCGAGGTCATCAATCAAACTCTCTACTTCGATTCAACTATTGTTTGCTTCTGACACTTAGGAGGAGCTAGTTCTAGCTTCTGGGCAGGTATTTCTTCTAATTATGTCTGACTGATTGTCAACATATTGAAATTTGCTTTCAATACATTCGGCAACTGATGATCAACAAAGTAATGAAGATTTTGCAAGTTTTGACCCTTGAAATGATAGCGGAGGTTTTGACTAAACCGCTCGGCAAGATTAAATTAGCTTCTGCTTTCAAACAATTACATTTGACCAATGTGCGTGTTCAGGCTGGTGCGTTGTGATAATCCTTGTGTTTTGAAAGTTGACGTTGTTTTATTGTGTTAAGAGTTTTGTTATATTCTGATTTAGTCTTTCAGATTGTTACTTCTATTGAGTTAAATAAACTATTTCAAAAAAGTAATTGATTCTACCATTTCTTACATAAAATGTGTTGATCAGTTTTTAAGTTGATGTTTTAATTTGGCTTTCATTCTACTTCTCTGGGAGATAGTTTGATAATTTGAAACAAATAATATCTTGTTGATGATACTTCCTGGTTTCTTGCAACATGATCTTATTTTTGATGAATTTAGGAAAAAATACCTTCCCCTTTGATCTTCTACAAAGGCATGAACAATATTCCAGGCCATGTGCATGAAACTTTCTGGTTCATTCATTCTATGAACGGTCAAATTAGAACCTCCCTGTTGCTGCAATAGATAATGCAGTTGAGGCATCTTTGCTTTTATGTGCTGATCACCATTCTGAGCTTTCTGGTAATATGTCTTCAGGAAATCTAGCATAGGATAAATCAATTCCTCCCACATTGGTTTCCCCTCTTCCTTATGAAATATTGAAAGATAAAGTGAAGTCAAGCTTATTACTGTTTTGGTAAGCTTATTCATGTATTTTATTCTGGGATTTTTTCCAGGGCCAGTTGTGATTCCTATTCTCATATCCAAATTCAATGGTCTTAAAACTTGTTCTAACAATTGCCAGTTTTCATCTTTGGGAAGAAGTTTTTCATCTGAAATTTTCAATGAGAGTGCCACATTTTCAGCCATTCTATGCCGGGGACTTATTTCACCTGGATACAAGAAGTCTTGGTCAAATTCCTTGAGTATTTCAGAGATCAAAAATTCTCTAGTGATTTCTGGATCATTATTGTTATCATATCCTCCCTTGTATTTCAGCTCCTCAATCAATTCAAATGGCCTATCAGCTTCGGACTTGTCATAATCCCCCTGGTTTATGCCTGTGAAGATATTCGTATTCGGATCTTCTTTATACAATTCCTTGCGATAACCATCAAGAAGACCTCTATTTCGGTTTTTCTCGCAAATAGCATGCTTCAAGTCTTGCGATGGCCGTTCGCTCTTGCTTCGTAACTCGGAAGACATCGGTGTGGGATTGTCTGCGTTAGTTTTTCTCTTCGTACGCGAGTCTTGATGATCCGAGAGAGGGGTCCGTCTTTTCTCGCCAATGGCAAAATTCTCTGGTGTAGGATCCACATTTATGTTCTCCATTTGGTGCTCGTTGCGAGTAGTTGAACAACTAGTAGGCAATGGATTGTGCGCGGAAGCCACGGGGAATAGTTGCTTTGTTCGTGAGATGCCATCTGCTCCGGAACTATGTAAGGATTTGGTTAGTGGAGAGGCAGACAGAGGTGCAAATAAAGATTCATCCGGTGGGGACATGTTCAGGTCAGGTAGTGTACAAGTGATTTCTGTTGCCCCTTGATTCGGGGTTAACAGGGTGAGGAAAGCTCGGTCAATCAGGTCTAGGAGAAGCACCGAACACAAGTACGGTGAAATGAATTTATAGGAGTTCATGCTGCCGATTTCTGAGCTGCTTCTCGAATGACCATTAGAGTATGGCAGTCGTTGATGGGTGGATAATAGCGATTACCTTGGATCACATGGGAACTTCCATAGAGCACGACGATGAGGAAAGACGCCGAAGCAACCCACCGTCTCCGGGTTCCATCTTTGTAAAGTCTGCCAGACATGTCTGGCCTCTACAGTACAGGGTCTGGGCAGTAGCGTGGATGGCACCAAGTTTCAACTATACTGTGAGTGTGGTCAACCACAGTGAAACAGTGTTGGGTGCCTGATGAGTTATTTTCCCATTACCGTTTTTCTGGCCACGAGCTTTGCCATGTGGCCCCTCATGCTAAGCCTCAGCATGCCAAGCTGAAATGGTCTCTTGAACACCAGTCCGACTTGAGAGCTTTCCTATTTTACAAATTGGGCGACTAGTCCATGGCAGGTGGTAAACACATATGAGCTTGCCGAGGAGGCATCCTCTTCAGCGAGCAGACGCGCAAAAAAAGGGATTGACAAGCTGGTTGTCGATGTGCCTCTGGAAGTGGCACTTCGCGGGGAGCTCGTGTCAGTTCGATTGTCGAGCAGGCTTCCCCTACGCTTTTCATAATCTCTGTACTTCTGACTGTGTACAAGTTCTCCTGGACCAGCAAGTTGTGTGTGTTGAAGGTTTTAAGGATAGTGTCAAGACCAAATTTGTTGATGGAAAACGTGATATATGTTTTCTTTGC
The DNA here is from genome assembly GCA_019395275.1 of Puccinia brachypodii. Classification (NCBI taxonomy): domain Eukaryota; kingdom Fungi; phylum Basidiomycota; class Pucciniomycetes; order Pucciniales; family Pucciniaceae; genus Puccinia; species Puccinia brachypodii. The sequence goes on along the minus strand of LUKR01000079.1, from coordinate 14,654 downwards.
TGTCTTTGTGAGTCTGTTGTTATTTATTAAAGTTGCCTTCCTTATAATTCAACTAGTTCAAAGGGTTTCCCATGAGCTCCAGATCTGCTGGAACTGGTGAACGTAAGAGAAAGAACATCATTCTACATTTGTCTGGAGTTGTTTTTTTCTTGATCCAATGCGGATATGAAAGAGTATCTGAGTAACAACTTCAAAAAACATTCAACAACAAGAAGAAGGAGCAGGTTAAACTTAATCGAAATTGTCTGTAAGATCAATGCGATTTATATTTTTGTGAAGAAGAAGTAGAAGAGGGATGATGCTGAGAAGAGAGCAAATCAAGCAGAAGGAAGTCACCCAAGAAATGCAATAAGATCATGAAGACTAACAACAAAGACGAGATAGCAAAATGAGAGATAGATTGGCCGATTTCGAGCCAAGAGCCGACATCATTAACCAAGAAGAAGAAGTTAAGGCTCATGAGATCGGTGATTGTCAAACTAGAAACAAACAGCGAAAATTTGGGCAAGCCTAATCTGTAGTTCAAAGTACTAAAGACCGAAGAGACGATCAAGAATGGGATCAGGATCTTAAACAGTAATAAGGATGTCATTAAGAACGGGTTGAAGATCGGTACCAATCTATAGACTGGCTCCAGATAGAAGGACGAGATCGAGCCTACATTGCCCGTCCCAAAAAATCCAACATGAATAAAGAATAAATAGAATAAACTCAATCGACTATGATGTAGTCGGAACTTCGAAATCGGTCCCATCGGCTTGCTGTTCTTCCCCGACCCCGATCTCGATTCACGTTCTCGGGTAGACTGCTCCTCAGATTCTTTGAACCGAGCCAACCGGGTCTCTAACTCAAGCCAAATCAACAACGCCCCAGCGAATGCCAAATAGAAAAGCGCCTCGTACGAAAGCGACAAGAGAATGAATACAGGTGCATAAGCGAAAACGACGTCTACCAATCGAGAGGTCAGTAGCGAGTCTTGGACCTCGCGAGTTGGTTTGGAACGCCGCGGTAAGAGAGGGCGGATAGATGAAGCAAGGAGCAGCCATCCAAGTGTCTGGTTGATAAGGGGGAGTCCTTGCTTTCGCTGCAGCCTCCTTGTGGAGTCGATGGTAACTAGAAGAGTGATCAAGATCAGTGCCAATTGGATCCGAGAGGGGCTGCCATACTTTCGACGGATCGCATAGCCGGCATAGAGAAAGGCCAAACCCCCAATGACACTGCAATCCATTCAGAAGGGAGGTAAGTATCAAAGTCACGTGTACCAATTCTGGGCCAAGTAGCGGGTATCCAACTAACATGACTGGAAGGTTTTCTCCTTTCTCAACAGGTAAAATCGTAAAAACGCTGGTGAATACCGAAGCCATAGACCACGCTTTGAGTAAGGAAGCATTTTCTTCTTTGAATCGGGGCGGCAGAGCGAGATAGGGCCAAAGTACGCCGATTCCAATCCATCCAATGGTCCAAGCCATTCGGTGAAAGTATCCCAGTACCATGAATTCTAAACTCGTCAATATGACCAAAATTGTAGTCCAAATGCGAGTCGAAGAGGCTGCGCTGTTGGATGCCCAATCCACTAGATCTTGTAGGGTATCAACATCATCGATGATCTGACCCCAGAAGTAGGCCGGGAAGAGCACGTAGAAATAATACGTCATTGGACTGTGCTCCAGATAGAAATATAAACTTGTAGCCGCGAATACCACAGCGCTAAAGATCGACCCGAACCTCATGTGATCTCGTGGTGAAGGTGAAATAACGTAGGTACGCAGGACAAAGATCGCGGTGTAGACCATCCATCCGACATAGCCAATTACAATGATCGTGCGGAGTCGGCACCAGTCATACCTAACTCCAATGAGTCCATCATGCTTACTTAGTCATCAACAAGAATACAAGAGCTCTAAGCCTCGAGATTTGCCCACCTTTGCAAATATCTCAAACCTTGTAGCGCTAAATTTTGCAACTCGCTACAAGCTCTGATGGCCTCGTCATTGCGATCGGTGAGAATCATTCTATGAACAAGAAACAATCTTTCGGAGATGGTCGGTTTGTTCAACGTTTCTTTGTCCGGTAGGCCAGGGAAGGAGCGATAAGCAAATTTCCTAGAAGCCTTCAATTCTTTGAGAGCAATGCAGGAGAGATCTTAGCGCGACTACCCGATAAAGAGACACACCCCAATCTATAACTTATTGTGTCTCACCATGTTTTGTTTCATATTGCTGTAGAATCTCCCGTGTATTGGCGTAGGTGGCCCTGGCTAGTTCTGCTTTAGATCCATTAAGGTAGTCCAGGGGTAGACGTCCCACAGAATTAGAAGGCACGTGGATTCCAGCAAGGGCAGCCTAGAATAATTTCCAAATTAATTGAGTAAGACGTTCCAGGAAACTTGCAAGAGCTGGTTTGAATATGCACACCATGAGAGCGGCAATATCAGCTTGCTCGACATCTTTTCTGCTGGTCATGTTGAGATTCCAGTTTTGGTAGTACGGATCCAGTTTGAGAGAGCCATCATCAGTAAATGGAGCACCCTCAGTACCTTTTTGAATCCCACTTCCCCAAGCAACGAGAGGGGTACGGGTGTTGTCCGGATCACCATCACCGTGATTGCCGATATTGCTCATTCCATGATCAGCCGTGAAAATGAAAGCCGTGCGATCATCACCGTAAAAGTTTTCGAGCAGCTTTTGTGTTCCTCTCACGACTTGATCAACCACTTGGATATTCCGGAAATATTCTGGTGAGTGAGGGCGATATGAGTGTCCAGCGGTATCTAGTCCTAGAAGGTGCAAGAAGAAGAAGACCTGATCTGAGCGAAGTCGTCGATCTAATGGGCTACCTGGGCCGGCCCTCTTGGCTTCGGATAATAAAGTTTTGAGTCGGTCGAGGACCCAGATATCTAGCTGTGCTGCGTCTTTGGTAAAGTCTTCAGCAGCTTCGTCATAGCTCCAAGCATCTACCCGAGAGGGATCAGATGCCCCATGTTTAAACATGGGTAAGATATCCGGAGATCCAAACGTGAAGCTGTGTGAAGATTGGTTAAACACTGAATCGAAGTTGACCGGATTCATTTTCCAACCTGCATAGACGGGATGAGATACATTGATGTGTAAAGATGATGAGCCGTACGAAGAAGACTGCCGAGTGGATGAACACTAACCTCGAGTGACGGCGCTTACATCCTCATACATTCCAGCGATAATTGCTACGTGACCGGGTCTACTCTCAGTTGGGACGCGAGTATGGCTGACTCCCCAACTTGCTTGGCCGGTTTCAATGAGAGCCCTGAGGTAAGGGGCCGGGGTAATTTGCTTGGCATGGACTCTGTCCTGGGCGGAGATCGGGATGGACTTGAGGTCTGGTAGGATTGGTACAGGCAGAGGTGGGTTGAAGGGCGGATTAGGAAACAAGGAGAACAACTTATCCGCTCTCAAGCCATCACCTACGAGCACACACGCACAAACAGAGAGAGAGAACCTATCAACTTTTCTACCAATATCCGCGTAAATTTGAACACTGCATGACGACGATGATACTAAACACACCTACAATCAAGACTACCCGGCTGGCAAGGGGCTTGGCAAGGGCTCGAGAGACGGGCGATTCGCCCTGGATAGGATCCATAGGACTGAACCGCTGGGGTACTCTGACGACTGGACTGGTAAAATAAACATCGAAAACTACACGATCGCGATCGATCAGCCGGCTGGATTCCAGGCACGAGGGTGCAGAGAGAAGGACTCACTTGACATCAGGTAGACTGCATGGAATAGAAATCCGATCGAAAGCAGCCACGCTGGGCCACTGGAGGCCGCAGAGTCCCTCGAAGTTTTCATGGTGGCCATCCCAGCTTGGTGAGGTTGCCGGGGGTGGCGGGGGTGTAAGGAAAGGGCCGTGCTTACATAAGCAGCACCAGGGCACCCACCCCCCGGGCGGGCTTCGCCAGCCGGCACTGCCAGCCACCAACGCACACGAAAAAAGAAACGAGGCAGCCAAGATGAACCAACAGGGACGAGAGTTCGCGAAACTGCTGGCCAAACAGGCTCGAGTCTTTGGACAGTCGGGCACCGGCCGAGGGAGCAACTCGAACTTCGGCGGAGGATCATCGGGCATCGGAAAGGCACTCGGTGGGGCCGGCGGGCTGCTACTCCTTGGCGGGGCAGCCATCACCCTGAACTCGGCACTCTTCAACGGTTCGTCCTCACTGCCAGCAAATGCCTCGCCCACTCAGCTGATTTGTATAGGGTTTATCCAGTCGATGGAGGTCATCGGGCCATCAAGTATACTCGACTCCATGGGGTCAGACCCGATGTATATGGCGAAGGAACTCATTTTGTGGTCAGCCAGACTTCGTTTCTCTAACAACGTGCCCCGATCACATACTAATCATGTTTGCTTATTTTATGAATTACAAGATCCCCTGGTTAGAAACCCCGATCATATATGATGTTCGAGCCAAACCCAGAACAATTGCATCTCTCACCGGCACAAAAGGTATACAAATAGATTGTACATGTCAAAAAGAAAGAAGAATAAGGTCCAAGGACCTGTAATTGCTGACCCCTCTCCAAACCCTCCTCCCCATTATCGCAATCCCGAACCAGATCTCCAGATGGTCAATATCACTTGTCGAGTCTTGTCCCGCCCTAATGTCGATTCCCTGGCAACGATCTATCGAGAACTTGGTTCGGATTATGATGAACGTGTATTACCTAGTATAGTGTGAATATTCAGATGTATATATATATATTCCTAAAAAAAAACTCCCGATCAATTATTGACTGCTCGGAATAATCCCATTGACTTTTTTTCAGTAACGAAGTATTGAAATCGGTAGTGGCTCAATTCAACGCATCCCAGTTGATCGGACAACGAGAGATGGTATCTCGACTCGTACGAGAAAACTTGACGAGACGAGCGTCTCGATTCAATTTGACTTTAGATGACGTTTCGATCACCCATGTGACCTTCTCACCTGCATTTAGTGAGGCAGTCGAGAGCAAACAGATCGCTCAACAGACCGCTCAACGGGCCGCCTTCCTCGTCGATCAAGCCATTCAAGAAAAACAAGCCACCAAGATTCGCGCTCAGGGTGAAGCCAGAAGTGCCGAGTTGATCGGCGAGGCTGTTAAACAGAATCGAGGTCAGTCAATCTACACAGCCTACCTTATGAGATCTATTTTTCGGGTACAGGATGGATGGTCTTGATCATATCTTCCCTTCAATTGCTTCTCCCAGGGTTCTTGCAACTCCGAAGGCTTGAAGCTGCACGAGAGATTGCTGGAGTGGTTGCCCAGAGTGGTAACCGACTAATCCTAGACTCGGATTCGTTGATGTTAAATGGTACAGTACTCTTTTCCTTTTTTCCATTCAGTCGATCTACCAAACTCATCAATTGAATTAATTACCCTGGGGTGTGTCACGGTTTGTTCAACAAGTCAACGATGAATCCCTCAACCGACAGAAAAAGTGATCCCAGATTATTAGATATGTCTGCTATTTCTTGGGGGTGATCCTCTCGGTTGGGTTGTATGTAAATACAACCCCGACCAAGAGAGTTTAATTATATCCATCAAACATACCCAAAATGACATGCAATGAGCAGAAATTAACAAAAAAAAAACGTCACGTATATCTATATACATATAACATTGAAACTCTTTAAAAAATGTAATTCCATGGTGACTTGATATACCTGTCATTTTTTTTTTGACTTCACTCATACTCTGACTTCGCGTGCGGGCTATATAGCAGTGGTGTATCCATAACGTAGCGCACGCAGAAGGCCTTTTTTTCTTCTTTATCACCCAAGCTCTTCACACCACGCCCGCACCCAATCGTGGACTGCCCACATCTAGCTAAGTTGCCTCAGAGACGGGACAATCTATGCCACGGATTTCGTCGCATATCAACCCACTAATTACGCTCAGTGAGTGATGGTAATCTTGATTACTTCGCCTGCCGACCTGCAAGAGGCTCTGGAAAGAGGCAATTCTCAATACCCTTGGTTGATTCTTGCAGAACTCTTCCAGCCATCTGGTACATATTCCAGTTGTGGAAGTAGTTTAAGGAGGAAATTGCGGGACTTGGCTCACATCTTCGGATGTATCGATTCTATCCACACCATAATGGCCAGGCTCGCGCCTCTCTGAACAATTGTTGCACTGAGATGTGGAGGGGAAGCTTCTGTGAAGGCCCTCGACTGTGTTGACATTGAAACCTACTTCACAGGCTTCATGCAAATTAAATGAATATTTATTTATTTACTTGCCACATTGTACAACACCATAGATATCTCATGAGCCAAAACAGGCCAAAACTCTGTCGTATCTACGTATTACGAAAGCACGTAGAAGTGCCTTTGAATATTCAAAGTCATGTAGAAGCATGTAGACCTTTCAAAGGAAAGGTAAAAAACCTTTCGAACAACTGGACCCGGACAACGGATGTCCATGCATAGCTCCCTTTGATTATTTTGTGAAGGAGCATTCTACATACTTCCATCTTCCCCTGTGCCCCAGCATCCCAAGAAAGCCTTCTTGAACTTGGAAGGTTTTGTTCGTATCTTATCCAGCCAGGTCAGCGTTCGTGTCTTATCCAGCCAGGTCAGCGTTCGTGTCTTATCCAGCCAGGTCAGCGGCTTTCTCATTTATCTCTAGCTCAACTTGAGATATCCAAAGAAAGCCCAATCCTGATTCCCTCTCTGTATATCCATTTAGATCTTATACAATGCCTCCCCCTAATACCGACTCAAATGCGGTCAAAGAAGACGACAACACGGTTGACGAATGCCAAGATGCGTTATTCCTCTCGATTCGTAGGGTTGAGGCAATCAGAGAGCTTTCCCAAGACATCACACCTCTCCGGGCTGACGGCAGCAATCTACAAGCCTGGGTGAACGAGATAGATGAGATCCTGACAGAATTGATCGAAAGCGACAAGTATCTCCAATCGCCTCCACCCGTCCCTTTGAACAAAGCTGAAGATAAGGTGGCGCGTAGCTTGATTTATCGGACGATCCCGCGCGAGTTCCGTTACTGTTTACGTGACGCACCATCGGCTCACAATGCCTACGATACCCTTGCCCGCCAATTCATCCGAAACACGCGCACCGCTCACATGGCAGCTCTGGTTGACATGTTTAACTTTAGGATGGAGGTCACCGAAGCTAGTCAAATAATCCTTCTCTACGACCAAATATATACACGTTTGCATGAATTGGTCGCAAGCGGATTCACCGTGACCGAGGATGCGCTATTGGGAGCTTTGTTCCAAATCGCTCTGGGCCGCACCAACCTCGATCTCTACTGGTCCGTCAGCCAGTACTTGGATGGCCAAATGAGTCGCGGTAATACTCCGGTTACTTCTCAAGAAGTGGCGGCCGTGGCAAGAATGCACTTGGAGTGTACCCCTCCGACGATGACCGGCTCCGATGATGGCGAGTTTTCCGGTTCTTCGGTGGACAATTTCCCGCGAGAGTTTGACCACGGAAATGCACACCGAGCCCACCAAATGGCCGAATCCAACGTCGCGACTGCCAACCAGAATACGGCGCATCCAAACGCGAATGGGAACCTTCAGGCCAACTTTGATCATAATGCCCACCCGCAACAACAGGAGCTCCAAGGGAACCATTCGCACCCTACAAACCATCCTTACATGGCTCAGCAGCCACATGGGCACTTTGTTGATGGATCATCAGCTGCGCATGCTCATCTTCCCGGGGCGGTCAATCCGAATTTCACAAACCAAGGCCAACAAGGAGGCGATCCCCGCTATGGTAATTGCTACCATAACGTTTGGGCCATTCAACCTGAGAAACAGGCGGCGATACACCCCGGCCAGCAAGTAAATCAGCAATATGGGTTACAGCCAGCGCATACTGGTGTTTATGTTGGCCAAGCTAACCCGGTCCCTCAGCCTCCACAAAAGCCGCAAGCTAGCCAGGGCACAGTCACCAACCAGCCGAGGCCCGAAGAGCGCGAGAATCCAGCTCCGGTAAAGTTGTCTTCTCACCCACCGCATTCCAGCAACCCTGCAGTCGCGAACACGGGTACGTCCAACGAGTCCAACTCCGCAAAACCCCAAGCGTCCCAGTCGGCTGTTACCAGCTCCATTCGTATACCTGCGGTCGATGTAAGGAAAACCTCAGCTCAATCCGATCTTAAGGAGCTTAAACCCACAGCCGATGCTAAAAAACAAAGTTCTTCAGAGGAGAAAGCCTAATCCAAGGATTGCTCTGAGGTCGAAATACCCTCTTCACTCATTTTAATCAGTTCTTTGATACCTACAAATCCACCCCCTTCATATTCCATTTCACCCTTCTTTGTCGTGTTTCCACTATTTAGGACTTGGCACTTCCTTTCCTGCTTGTCTTCATACTCCCCCGCGTTTTTTCTGGGCAGTTTGTTAAATAAAGGAATAAAGAAGAAGAAAAAAGTGATTGACTAATGAGATTCCTTTGCCGTTTGTTGCCTTGTTTGAACGAATGATGCCTGTCTCATGTGCAGAGGTATATAAGCCGATGAACCCCAGCCGTACTCTCTAGAAAATTTGCTTGGCGAGGCTGAGGCTTAGCAACAAGAACGCCGGGGGGATATGAAAATATGCCACTGAGGATCACAGGACTGTGTTAAGTAATCAAGGGCAAGATGGATAGACGAGGAGAACACGAGTAAGCTGGGTGATGTTGATCAACTCGAGGTAGGTTGTTTTGCCGCCCCTAGACCAAGGGTACGTATCTCCACAGCATAGACCATGGTATGTATCTCCACAGCATATGCCAGCCTTAGAGTCAGCTCAGCTGACCAAAAGTCTGCTATAAAAATGTATATCTTTATCTGAAGAATAATCTGACTTCATAATCAGATTATTCATGAAATTTTAATATGATTATCTCTATTTCATTTCTCTTGAAACCCCCTTCAAGTACTACTTCTGGTTTCCATCTCCAACATTATCCCCAAGTTTGATTTCTTTGCCCTGAGCGCGCCATACCAACTTGAACTCCTTGACTCGCACGCCTTGCTGCGGCCCGCAGTAGCTTTTCTCCCAAACAACACTCCCACACATCTACAGATCTCCTTCAAGACTGCATTGGGATAAGAAAAAAAAAGGAAGAATATATGTGAGAAAGAAAAAAGAGGAGCTTCAAGACAGGTCCTCAGATACACCTGGCCCTCTCAAAGCTCTGTGTGCCCTTTTTCCCCAGATAACAAAAAAACTCAGAACTCCATGAAAAACAGAACACACACATCTAAGGAACACTGTAAGAAATGAATAAAAGAAAAATTAAAGGTCCCTTACTTACTAGAATTAATCCCACTATCTGTGTCATCAATTCTCCTAGTAATTCATCCCCCTTTTTCATTTATTCCTCCTGTTTTCTCCTGGTTCAGTTTTCTTCCTTTCTATCTTTTTTCTCTAAAAAATATAAAACATTAAAAAAAAAAGAATAAATAAGAATCAATAAAATATAAGTAATGATCCCTCTTATAACTTATCTCAGTTTTGTGGTTTAACTAGAAAACCCCATAGGTTTCCCAGTAAAGAACCTGACCAGTTTCCTTTGGTCTATAAAAACTGTGGCTGGACAATAAATTGTACCAGACATCCTTCAGTTTCATTTGAAAAGGAGAGGCTAGCTTTTAAGCAGCTTACCAGCAATCTTCTACAGATGGGTCTGAGATTAAAAGAGGATCTTCAAAAATAAAAATAAAAAGAATAAATTATTATAGAAATATTATCCTTATTTCTTTTCTATTTCTTCTTTTACTCTTTCCTCTTCTCTATACTGTTGTACTTCTCTGAATTATTAATTGTAATCCAATTAATAATTCTCCCTTCCCCATTTTTTCTTGTGTCCGCACGTCACTAAGGAGGTGCCGGTCACAGCATACATCAAGGTCTTTATCTCCACAGCATAAAACTTGGTGTGTATCTCCAACAATGCTGAATTTGTGAGCCACATTTTTCCAGAATTGAGGAAACTGAAGGATATCTTTTCTTATTGTAAGTAAAATGAAAAACAAATGATAAAATCCAAAAATAATCAAAAAAATTAGATAAATAATTGAAAAGTCTTGGAAAAACAACACCTGGGTTTGGGCCAACAACACCCAAAAACTGTCTGTTGATGGTTGGCGGGTGTTGTTTTTCCAAGTTGACCCCCGTGTTTGGGTGTCATCCGAAAAAGGATTATTTAATTTATTTAATTATCTTATTTAGCTGCCACCCGGCGTTGTGGTAAAACAAGTGCTGAAAAAGTGCCACCTGAACCAAGCACAATTAGATCAAAAAGGGCTGCATAAAAGCCCTCAAAGGCGGCACCAAAAACAGGATGCCACAATCAAGCTAATGTAACAAGGGACAGCAAAGTTTTGCCCAAACCATCATTGGTGCGCAGAAAAGCTGGACAGAACCCTTATAAAGGCAAGGGGAAAGGTTCTAGCAACGGTGCAACCAAGACAAGAAAAGACAGGTATTGATGATACTGGGTCTTGTATTGTTTTTATAATACTGAGTGAGAAATAGACATTTATTGTATTAGCTTCTTGAGACAATAACCTGGTATCATATCAAGGACTAGATACATTTCATTTGTTTGTATTTTTTCATATCTTGATACTGATACAGTATGAATAAAGGTTTTCCAGGATGTTATTTTTGTGTGTTTTGGTAAAGATTTATGCAGTTTCTGGGGGATTAGGAAACTACAAGTATGGATGTTGCCAAGAACAGAATAGGATCAAAGAAAAATTTTACTTCCTGCTATTAGGGATTGTCTTTGCCTTTTGGAAATCCTCCTCTTCATTTGCCCAAGTGATGATGGCCTGCGCAGTCTCAAAAGATCCATCAGGTTCAATCCCTTGGACCATCCATTGATGAGAACTTACACAGTGTTCAATTGTTTTTGCTGCAAGACTCCCTTGGTCACAACCACAAGTATTGGCTGCAGACAAAAAACACCTCTCAACGCTTGCAGAGGTTGCAGAATAAGACAGTTAGTCCCTGGCTAGCAGGGCCAATGTTGGAAACTCTTCTTCATGGTCCTATTGAGAGATAAGAAATCAGCATTTTTGTCAGATTTCATGTGGAACAATGAATTCCAACTACCTTCTACCATTGAAAGCACTCTTCTGCTTGCGAGCTTGACTTACCTTCCAGGTAGGTAGAAAGCTCATCAACAGCAGGAGCCCCAGCCAACTCCAGAAAGTAGTCAATGACTTTTCAAATTTTGAATTCAGGTTCTGAGCGCAATTGAATTTTTTTGGAGAGAAAATCCTTGATGTATTAGTATTCCAAAATCAGTAAGCCTCATGAAGAGTGGTTGCCCTCCATCTTTTTGGTAAGATAATAAAACTCCTGGAAAAAGTTGTAGAAGATATATTAGCTATTTGTTGCTTTGAGAAAAAAAAAAGAAACAGTATCAATTCAATATTAACTCACACTGAGCTTTTCATTTAATCTATTCACCATATTCCACTTGCTTTGCTAACCTCCTTGTTGACAAAGAAATTTTTTCCGCCCTCCTGTTCTTGTTGATCCTTCTTGTTTTCAATTAGCTTGTCAATAATTTTCCATGAGTGATATCCTTGCTGTCTACTTTGGAAAACAATATTCCAGCATATAATGGTCCCAGCTATGAGGCTGAGACCATTGAAGTCAAGCTTTGTGCACCCAGTGCTGTACTCCAATTGCTTGGCTGCTGAGGATGTTATTCTTTGTATAATGAAGCCCCCCTATTTGAAAGAATTGCTGGTAAACCCTTGTAAGAAACAATTGAAATACAAGAAACATATCTTTTTTAAGATTGTGTCAATTTTACTTTTCCCACTTCCAGGGATATTCTGGGAATTGGTATTGCCGTCTCCGTTGCTTTCAATAGCATTGGTGCTGTTTTCAACTTGATTATCAGGGTTGAATCCAAAGGCCACATCTTCCGCTACAAACTGATTGGTTTCATTGAGTTCCTCTGATTCTTCAATAATTGGTACAAGGCTAGGGGCAAAGCCAAGAGTGTAGCCTCTCAATTCAATCAATCCCTTGTTTGATTTTTCAATGGCTTTGATTCCGGTGGTGAGGATCAGTGCTATCTTGTGGCAAAAGCACCAAATATAGTTTGCTGAAAGGTTTGGATCAACTCCTGTCTTCTTGGGAATAAGTTGGTCAACCTCGAAAGCCAGTGTGAAATTGTTGGACCCTGAATCATTAATCTGGGATAGGATGTATTGAAAGGAAGAAATTGTATTAGTTTATCTCTTGATCCCAAAAATAAAATCAATAAAATGTATCTTATCCTGTAAATTAGCCTTGGTGAGTATGTTTGCAAATGGGATTTCCAAAAGCTTTCCTTGGTGACTTGAAGCTATGTACTTCATTCCAAGATGTGAAACCTTGAAACACAAGTCTTTGGTGATGTAACTGACTGCAATGCCAAAAAATGCATGGTGGTTGCCTTTGGTGGTGCAGATGTCATGGATCAATGTGAATTTTGATTCAACTTCCTGTAAACACAGGTTTGAGTTGGGCTTCAGACACATTGTTGCGGGTGGAAAAAAAGAGGAAAGAACTAACATTTAAGCTGGCAATAACTTTGCTTTGTAGATTAAGATAGAGTCAATGGTCCTCAGTTGACACTCAAGTGAAAGAATAGACAACAGTTTTCTGTTGAAGGTAGTTGAAGGGGGTACCCAGTAAAAAGTCACCAATTCGGCTCCAAGGTAACAAATATTGGATTAACCACATCAAAAAAAGTTGATTAAAGACCTTCATCTCAAACACTATGTTTTTTGTGCAAATCTTGATCAAATCTTCTTGGTGTTTTGCTGATTTTTTTTGACTTCCTTAGCTGTCAGAGGTAGCTTGGCCCTGTCAGAGATTGCCTCCAATTTTGATGGGCAGGGAACACAGATCATGGTGCCATCTTGATTCTTGTAGAGGTTTGATTTGGTCCTGTTGCTTTTCTTGTAAAAACTTGTACACCACTTGCACCTGTACATAAATTTTTCTCCCTAAAAAAATAAGGAAAGTGCTAAGGCCAATCTGAGTTATCAGAATCCAACAGATTTCAGAGGATCATGAGAAATGAGAATGATTTACACTATCACTTTTTTTGGCATGGAAGGGGGGCTCTACTTGAGGATATCATCAAATTGACTTCTTTTCTTTGACACTTCTTTGAGCTTTGAGCTGTTGTGTTCTGAGTCTTGAGTGATGTTGATCACCCCTCCAACTTGATTTGAATTGTCCCCGGTATTGGTTTGAACAGCAGGTTTCTTCTTCTTGTGCTTTGACTTAGTTGTACTAACACAGCTTTGGTTGGCCAAAGATGTTATTGGAGCTCAATTGGTCTTGTGTGAATGTTTTTGGAATGGCTGGGTGGCCCCATTGGGATAAATTGATTTGGGTTCACTCTCAAGATTTGGGGTCCGGATTTGGCTAGTAGTCAGTGGTCCCAAAGATCTCCGAGAGTACTGGTTTGATCTGACAAAATTTGCATGTGAATGCAAAGGTGTTGTGATCCAAGTATACTGGAAGGATGGTGGCCAGGAAGTAGTTTGACAGGGGGAAACAAATGATCAGGCCATTTTTTTGAAGCAGAGGCCTCTTTATAGAGTAAGTCAAATATGAGGTTGACAGGGCAATTCCAACAACTCAAGAGTGACTCCAACAACTTGGAAGTGATCTTGAAAACTTGGAAGCAATCTTGAAAACTTGGCAGGGATTTTGACGGTTAAGTAGTGTTCCCAACAACTACAACTTGGAAGTGATCTTGACAACTGGGTAGTGATCCCAATGGCGCAACTGAATCCAATAACATTATAAGATGAGGATCAGAGCCCAGATGATGAGCAGGCCCAACAGTTGCCATTGAGACGCAACAGTTGAAAAAAATGTCCACCATTGCCAAGATACCAAATGCAATCCCAAGATGTAAGATCACCGCTGGCTGCAAGATGAGCACGCATGAGAAACCCTTTGCTGCCTGCCAAGTCCCCTTCTTCCCATGCAAAGCCCTTTAGACTCTTAAGGACCACCTCACCGCCAGATACTCACATAGCCGGCCTTAATCAAATTACGACTTGATTCATACTGTGCTATATCCATTCATTCAGGTGTGGTTTATCTTACTTATACATTACTCTGCTACTCAAACCAAACCTTTGGGCTGTTACTATATGGAAGCGGACTTCCATAAGGGCAATACATGCCATTAACTCAAACACTCATGCATGCTGCTTACAATACACTTAACTCAAACACTGAACAGGATAAAAGAAATTACACGTGGAAACAAACAAGAAACTGGAATCAACAGGATAACAGGAATTACACGTGGAAACAAACAAGCAACTGGAATCAAATATGGCAACAACTTGGAAAAATCAACATACTACTTCTTACCCAGCCCAGGATCAATATCTGTTCTGAATCTTATTGGTGTACAATGGACAGTGTTTGGAGACTAGATTTGATATGTCTTGAAAACGGTGAGTAAGGATCTCCAAGTGATCAGTGGTACTCTTGCCGCATACGTTGTTGCAATATTTCTTTTTGCCCATGCGCACTTTTACCCGTTTCAAGAACTCCCACCCCTGGTCAAGCAGGGACAACACTAGATCAGTGACCTCTTTGGTGTTCATGAAACGTGTCCG
>LUKR01000078.1:18930-30724 GCA_019395275.1 Puccinia brachypodii | reverse complement strand
ATTTACTATTTGTTACACTGGACTAGCTTTACAATTATTATGCTGTAGGAGAAACCAAGATTCCACTTTGTGCAACAAGTTCTTAATACTTTTTTTTTGAATTTTTCTTTTTTCTTCAAGAGCTCACCTCATGCAGAATTAATGGTGATTTGGAAAAAGTTATTCCAGAGAGTTAACAAAGTGGATTCAGTATGACTGTTGACAAAGGCATTTATTTGAGGTATCATTTGTACAATTATTGAATGAGGCTATATCAAATCACTACATATTCCGGCTGTAAACCCATTGATGCCCACCCATGAAGTGAAGCTTGACCTTGAAGAGGAGGTCATATTCTTTCCCTGGGATCATTTTGTCCATGATTGGTTTATAATACCTTTCAAAAAATTTCAAAATGTAGTAAGCCATTTGGAACTCGAGCTTCTCTCTATTTCCAGTCATCGCTCTTGATGGGTCATGGAAAAAGCTGTTGATTGAGTTGATCAGAAGGACAACATCAATGGTTTCCCTTTTAGCTAGAGCGTCCTGGCCCAGTTTGTTCTGGATCAACTCAAACGATAACGTATCTGCCTTCTTTAAAAAATCGCTCCGGGTGAACTCTTCACAAATCTTGATGAACTGTACACTTGAATCCGGCTCGTCCCATGGTGCGTGTTGCATGATTGTGCTCAGAACTATGTGGATGAGATGGGCGAGATGCCGATGATCTTTATGGGGATCAAAAGCTACATCAGAGGGGAATTGCAGGCAACATAATGGATGAAAAGGAGTCAAGTTCACCACTTTCTACCCATAGTGCAGATGGAGGCAGGATTGAAAAATCACGCAGAACGCTAGCTCACCTTTTATTGTTCTGTGAAAGTGCCTTACAGTTTGCATAGTCTTCAAGAATTCTAGGCGAGGAATGATGTACTGCGGACTGCCAAAGAAACCTCCCTTCCACCTGCTGAATAGAAGATCAATGTTGTACCCAACCATTTTGAAGAAGGTCTCGGGCTTGAAAATTTCAATGTTCTTGACGAAGTTTGAAGGGAGTAGTTGATATTCATGAATCAAGTCCCCCAAAAGATACAAACATTCCAAAAATGCAAGTTTGAATTTTGGGTTAGTCACATTGAGGGGATCGTCCTGGGCTTGGAATCCAATGAGCGCATTCTCTAAAAAGCTCCAAGTCTTCATCTCCTCCGTGAGCATGTGTTCTTTCACAAGACCGAGTAGATCCCCATACATTTCGTAGCCCGGTGTGCTACTTTTGCTCGCCTCATTTGGTACTCCAGCGGTGGGAGGTTTGGGGCTGATTGGTTCGCGTTGGCTAGGCCCCACTAGTCCCGCAGTGGACACATGTTCGCCGTCTAGAGGTTGAATTATACCTGGTTCGACTGAATATTTCGCAATCGAAAAGGGCTCCCTTCCCCGAGTGTCTGACTTACGGCCAGGAAGGTATCGGATCAACCTAACAAGCCGAGATTTGAAGCCGTTGTTTGTTGATGGGATTGCATTCGATCCGGGCTCTTTATCCGAGGTGTCGATCTTAAAATGGAGCTCAGCCATGGATTCGCCCAGTCCACTCAATCGGCGTACTCTTTCTCGTACAGGTGGTCTGAGGCCATCATGAAGTTTCTCCAGTTGCGATTTGATTCCTATGAACTGTGGGTTAGAGTCTGTTTCCAGCGATTTGATACGTCGCCGAATCTGCTCCCTTGCAATCTCTAGCGAATTGATTCTGGCTGTTGGCACAGGACCGTCAGCTTTGGCGAGCTGGATGGGAGATTAACGAAAAGTACTTACATTTCCTTGCCGCCAAGTATTTCTGCCTAGAAATTTGAAAGAATCGATTGTGTTCAGTATGTCTCACCGGTGAATTAATCACGATAGCATTGCTAGACTTTGGGAGCTCGGCACTCTGCAACACCTCTTGAGAGAATACAAAATGTGAAGATCGGAACAAGACAGACGGTTCATTATCCTTAATTTGACTGAAACAAAAAAAAATAAACCAGCAGTGATGTTCAAAGGGACTTACTGACAGATTCTGCTCCTGCAGGTCCTTTTCCGGTAAGACAGGATAGCCCGAGTGTGCACGCACTTGGGACGTGTAGAGCTAAGCAGAAAAGCAACCTCTTTGATGGGATCACAAGCATCCTGCTTGAACCAAGCGTGTTGCAGCTTTCGCCGGCGACGATTCACCAGTTTGCACTTATAGAGATGTGGAGCGATGCAGAAACTGGCCTAACGGATAGCCCTCCCCCCACACGGTGGCGGTAGATCAATTATCCTTAGTCAAAAAAAAGTCAAGCCAAGGCCCACCCCATCTCGAGACCCGGAGAAAGTTCCGAAACAAGAAGTCCCACTAGGTCCCACTACATGTCCAATGGGCGAGGGGAAATTTATGAAACCTTCAGATTCAGCTTTTTTCACCGCTTGTGATTAATCAATGAACGCTCCCTGATTTATTTTGTTTGGTTTTCATCACTGCTCCATTACTCAGTAATGTTGCCCAAACAATGGCAGCGTGTGATCTTGGCCATTCGAAAATGTCCACGCGAAACCAGTTTGAAACTCAATGTCAAAAAAACAACGCCCTCCAGCTGTGTACCTTACGTGTCAAATGACATTGCAGTCAACGATTTGGAACTGCACGGTGACTCAAAAGTTATGAAAATACACTCACGGCACTGGTGTACTGAGCTGCAGCCACTTCGATGGAGGACTGGCTTAGGCTGTCTTTCAATGGTAAGGAAAAATGGGGGGTTCCCGGTCGCAAATGGATTTCATTCAAGAATCTTTTGTCAATCTGAAACACCAGTAACAGCGTGTATGGCAAGATGAATAGTAGAAATATATGAGGATGGTGTCCGCAGCACAAGAGAAATACATGTTTTTCCAAAGGATAGCTTATTGAGGTAATAGAACATGGAACGGTGTTGTCGATAGACGCTTCCTCTTCCGGGGTTCCGAACGCCGCCACATCTTGACATCGACCCGTGTTTGGAACCGAGTTTTGACGTGTTTGGAACCGAGTTTTGAGTCGCCCTGGCCGTTTTACTCGCTTCCAATCAAGGTTGGTCCTGATGCCATTGGCCGGGGTCTGAAAAGTCGACATGATGCGTTTGGAATGCTTGCAAATTGACTTCCTGCTCAGGGTTGAGACCATTCAGGCCCGTGTAGCCTGGCGCAGTGTCTGTCGATCTTTTAGCCGGTTGATGAGGGTTAGGAGTGGTATTCCTTTTCTGTGGGAAGTTAATCAAGGATGGGCAAGGTGAATCAGATCATTAGCTGCATCGAAATGAACCCTGTTGTGAGCAAGTTAGACTTACTTCAAGCGAGCCGTGGTGGCCATCTCCAAACGCCGGTACACTTCTTTCATGTAGAACGGTGCCTGCCCCTGGGTTCAGGTTCACAAGAGAGCGGCCCAGTGCTGATGAGGCTAGAAGAAGAGCTAGTAGTAGACTTTTCTGGAGACACATGATTGTAAATGTGGTTTGTAAATGTGGTAAAGAGGCAGAGGTGATGTATCGGCGCTGGTGATAAGTTTAGGTGACTGACTGACTGATGGTTGATGTGAGAATGGGGAATGAAGCAGACGGCAATTGTCAGAGGATTAAATAGTCGATGGAAGAGGGTGAAGTAGGGGACAAGCAGTGCAGGTACTGATGCTGTGCAGTGACACGTGAAGTCAAAAGGCTGGTCAGCTGGCCAGTCATTGACTTAACTGTTACAGAGAAGGATGGTGTTTGCTGGTGTTTGTTTTGAACGCGTGTATGAATGATCCACTTGCAGGTATGATACTGTACTTCGCGGGCTGCCCCGTGCTCACGATCTTCCCAACTCATGGATTTTTTGCTGCACATAACTTGGATGGTGACGGATTTGTGGCGGTATTTACACATGCGTCAGTTAAGGGGAGCCCGGAGGATACACAGGAACCACGTAAACCGCGACGATGAAGAGTTGGCAGTGAGGCAATCATACATATGTATCAGAACAGCAGTGAACTTGGTGACTCCGAGCTGCCCGTTGATATTCCATGTTGTCGTATAGCCCAAGATGGTTGGCTCCTCAATGGCAGGTAGAGTACAAGCCATTGAGAGAGACAGCAGAGAAAGTCACCTGGAAGGAATCACTATCCTGCCCTCTTCAACAATGAAAAGGGCAATCTGGATTCAAGGAATTAAAAATTCGAAAACTATCAAATGACTGCGATGAGGAAAGGGAAAGTCATGGGACGCAACTGGTCCTAGCTGGGCCTCGAGCTCTTGGGGCTGTGGCGGTCCACACCCAACAGTTTCGAACATTGGAATCGAAATCGTATGGCGATTGTCCTTCAGGCCTCAACCAGCGTAGTATTTACTTCCAGTCATCGTGTAACTCGGGACATGATCATTTAAGGAAAAAAAGACATGTTTGGAATATTTCTTAGAACAATTCGTTTGGATCTAATTTGTTTTGACATTTTCATGTTTGAGTGAAATGTAGATAGCAAGGATAGACCGTACATGATAGGCGCCAAATAAAATTTTAGTCCAGCCTGACGCTCTCAAATCTCAGCGATAGCGTGTATGTTTAAAGGAAAGGATAATTTACATGTGTCAGATAGATAGGTACATCAGTGTAAAAGATAAATAGGTACATAAGTGTAAAAGATAGATAGGGCAGCAAAAAAGAAAGCAGTCGGTATCCTGTGATAGGTTACAACTCAAGAGTGGGGAAGAGAAGTTCGTAGAAAGGTTTGCTGAAGTGTTTCATGGTCAAATTGGCTGGGAACTGATCAAGATGTCGAGGTATGTCGAGGTTCTATCATCGGTGCCACTTGCCTTGGGGTCACGTTCGCCGTGCGTTCTGAGCCAACACGAGCGTTTACCTCCGTTGGGGCAGGTGCAAGACAAGGGGTTCAGATTTAAGGATGACCTTGGTGGTGATTGTTGCCACCACGTCGGTTGGTGTTGTAGTCGCCTGCGGGGGAAGGGCTTTCGGATTCAGATTTCGGACGGTGTAAACCGCGATACCCGCCGCTAGTGAGCGAGTAATCTTGTGATCGTTTCACGGGGGATGTCTTGCCCCCAGGGTAAGGAGCTGGTGACATGCTTTGTATATGGTAACCCGGCGGAGGGGGTAGACCGCCTGTGTGCCCTCCCGGGGTAGTGTGTTTCGACTTACCACCCTTGTGGTGGCCTCCCTTGCTGCCGTGGCTATCGTGACCACCTTGAAGTTCCTCGAGTTTCTCGATCGCCGCTTCCAGTTGCTTCCTCAGCGCATCCACCTTCTCCTGTTGCTTGGCGATCGCCTTTTCGTTTCCTTTCGTTTCGCCATCCGAAGATTTGTCTTTCTTGGACCCCTTCTGCTTCCCTTTGGGGTCAGACTCTGGGCCGGGGAACGTTCCGGGGGTGATTCCACCTATAGCCGGACCAATCCCGTTTCTGAATTTTGGCGGTGTTGGCTGAGATGGATGAAAGGAACAGGCGGGGTAGCAAGGGAAGTCAGGATCAGGGTGTGAATTGTATTCAATTCAAATCAAGCGAGTGTTGGACTGACCAGAAACTTAGGGTTTTCATTATCAAAGGACGTCGGCGCATTTCTTTTGTGTGGCATGGTGCCTACCCCTTGATCCAAGTTAATGATAGAGCGGCCCAATACCGCAGAGGCTAAGAGGAGAGCAGAGAGCAGACTTTTCCGGAGAGGCATTGTAGCTAATGTGATCAGGAGAGCAGATGAGATGCACGTTTGATAAGACTGGGCTGGTAGCAGTAATAAATACGGGCTGAAGAGTGTGGTGCTCAGAGGACTCAAGTTGTCGGTGGTGGATGATCGATCACAAACCGGCAAGCTTCGATGATCCTTTTATATCCACTCGATAGCCGTCAAAGGCCTTAGGGGTCAGCCCAAGCCACCGCCGTTTAGGGGCCAATGTGGCTCCATGCCTGCGATAGAGGGTGATCATCTCCTACAGGGAGGGATGACGTTTGTTCAGCTCATCAAGCCACAATGGCGCTTTGAACGCGTGCATGCCTCGTTACTCCAGAGTCCGAGTCTCCGCTGACATCTGAGTTGTTTCGTGCTCCAGCCGTCCATTACAGAATCGAGGGGCTGGCTTCCGATTTCCAGCTGGTTCGCACCTTGGGCATGGCGCTGCTCCACGCAGCTGCCGGTCTGCCACTTTGACAGCAAGTACACAACAGAGGGGCGGATTAGTGCATAAAAACACCTCCAACACGAGCAAACGACACGAGGAATCAAATTACCATGTCTCTTGATTTCTGCGTTCATGACATGAATTTTTATCTGAGTTATCAGGTGTAGGTCTTAACTTGTCTAGTTCACCTTGTCAGCCTCAAGGATATAAACCTTTGACAGACCAATCATTTAGGGGCCTACCTCCACAATTGAGACATGTGCACGATAACCAGGGAAATAATTATACCAGGCTCAGTGTTTGGCACAAGCTGTTCACAGTGAATATAGCAGTCGAAAGACGACGGCGAGGGCAAATGTTCTGGTCAAGACGGTCGGCGTGATCTTGTGGCTGAAGAAGCATAATAATTGCATTAGACATCAAGAGGAAAGTGGCCAAGGAAGGTGCAACAAGATCTAGAACGCGTCTGGGCCCGGATGGCAGCTCTGCATCCTTCTTCAAATGAGTACCAAATGCATGATAGTGATCAGCTCAAATGAATCCAAGCATTCGTGGCCTATGTAGTTCAGCCACCGAAGGCGGCGTGCTGAGCACCCGTACATGGACAATGTGATCTACACTGATTTAATCACAAGCTTGTTCGATATTGTGATCCTCATCGTCCTCTCAACCAAGCGCCAATGGTAAATACTCCGATGTGCAAATGATTAATGTTTGTTTCTCGGGATGCAATGTGGTCTAACTTGACTAAGTCCCTCAATATTCGGAGGGGGGACGCCGTCCCGCAGGGACCCTCTGACATCGGACGGTATTCGAGGACACCTCAATTGCCGGCGGGACTTGGTTAAGTTAGAATGTGGTGGATGTTGATAGTAGCTGAATGGATAAATTTTTGACCGACCGAGCTTGCTTCCACTTCACAATACTGATGACAGGGGGACTACATATGTGGTGATGAGACTGATCCAAGGTGTGCATTCAGATAGAATGTGACCAGTGAGTCGGGAGCGGTGGAATGGCCGGAGGATATGTGCAAGTAAGAACCAGGTTCTAACCAGCCAGCCACTTGCTTGCAGCTCATGCTAGGTTTCAGCACGCTTAACCCTTGATCGGCAAGTTCGTGATTGTAAGGACTCACCCACACCGTCAATTTGTGGATGAAAAGGAAAAAAGGAGCCATGAGTGGATCGAACTTACCGATGTCACGACGTAAAAGGTTTTCAATTTGCTTTCGTTGGAAGCAACCTTTTTCCTCCCATGACGATCCACACTACCACTTATCCCCAATTTAGTAAACAAAAACTCGTGACATGTTCCGGTTGTCGATGCAGTTCCTTACAGTTCACGGCCACATTTGTCCAAATTGATCGATTGTTAACTTCTCGATGAACGGACGGTGGGGCAAGTATGCATCGCTTCTTGGCTCCACCATCTGATCAGGAAGGATGCGAGAGGTAGAGCGCTTGAGATACACGAACCAGAGGCTATGATGGATGGAGAGGAAAGAGAAACAAAACATCTATCAGTCTTGGTCGGGACGTTTTAATGAAACAGAAAAGTGGGCCATACCTTGTCCTACGTAGAT
Source organism: Puccinia brachypodii (assembly GCA_019395275.1). Lineage (NCBI taxonomy): Eukaryota > Fungi > Basidiomycota > Pucciniomycetes > Pucciniales > Pucciniaceae > Puccinia > Puccinia brachypodii. Next base: position 23,009 of record LUKR01000078.1, on the reverse strand, counting down.
TCTCGATCTGGTTCTGTCAACCAAGCCCTTTTCCCGGCAGCACATTACTCTATTCACTCTTGTCGACGGCCTCGTCATCGACTTGGCCAAACATGCCACCCTCAGATGCCTATTTGCCTTCAGCGAATGTCGGACCGGTCTGCTTGGCTCCGAATCCGTTTACTTCTACTAGCTCACGTTCACAAGCTTCTAGATCAAACGCTTTCTTTTGGTTCACCTTCTGTTCTAATTCTTTTTTCTTTGCTATCAGAATAGTAGTAGAAAGGTCTCGGCTTGAATATCATGGACGCACAATTGACAACTTAAAATATCTGGCAAGATACTTATCGTGTAACTCTGGACCACACGCTCACTTAAGAAAACAAACAGCATGTTTTGGATATTTCTTGCAATAGTCGGATCGGATCTGATTTGCTGTGGGACTTTCACGTCTACATGAAATCTAGATAGCAAGGGAACCCCATACATGATTGACTCCAAATAAAATTTCAATCAAGTCTGACAATCTCAAATCTCAGTAATAGCGCGTACTTGGAAAGGAAAGGATGAAGTAAATAAGGATAGGCAAGGAAAAAGACAGAAAAATATAAAAATATAACATATCCTGTGATAGTTCACAACTCAAGAGGAAGACAGAGGAATCCGTAGAAAAATCTGCCGGAGTTGTTCATGACTCAAATTTGTCGGGAAATGAAGGTGGAGCTTCCGGACTTGGATCTCGGATGATATATACCGCCAAGTGGGCAAGTAATCTGGCGATCTCTTGACGGGAGATATCTTGCCGCCGGGTTAAGAGTCGCGATCCGTGCGGTCTAATTCGGAACTCGGCGGAGGGTTTTGATCACCCGTGTGCCCTAAGTTGGAGCCACTTAACCCCGGAGTGGTGTCATTCGTCTTTTTACCCTTGTGGTGCTTTTTCTTTTCTTCCTTGCCGCCATGGCCTTTAGCATCACCTTCAAGCTTCTCGAGTTCCTCGGTCGCCTCGCCCAGTTCCTTTTTCAACTCATCCACTTTCTCCTGCTGCTTAGCGATCGCCTTTTCGCCCGTGGATTTGTCTGACTCGGACCTCTTCCTCATTTGCCTACCCGTACCGCCCCCGGGTACGAAGGGAAACGTTTGGGATGCGGTTCCACCTTGAGAAGGACCGATCCCGTTCTTGAAGTGCTGCGATGCTGACTGTGTGAGATGGATTGAAGAGACAGACGGAACAGTAAGACAAGTCAGGATCAGGTTTTGAATTCTATTGAAACAGGTGGTAGACTGACAAAAGGGCTGCGGGAGTTCCCTCCGGCAAACGGTGTAGTTCTTTTCTGTAGCATGGTCCCTGTCTCGGTGGTGTCTTTCGACTCTTTACCCCCATGGTGGCCTTTCTTTTCTCCCTCGCCACCCTGCTTGCGTGCATCACCTTGAAGCTTTTCGAGTTCCTCGATAGCCGCGTCCAGTTCTTTTGTCAGCTCATCCACTTCCTTCTGTTGCTTGGCGATTGCCTTTTCGTTTTCCTTGGTCTCCTCATTCGAGGATTTGTCTTTGTCAGACTTCTTCCCCGTCTTCGGTTTGGGGTTCGGCTCTGATCCGGGGAGCGCTCCGGGGGTGTCTCCACCTATAGACGGACCAATACCGTTCTTGAAGTTTGGAATTCCTGACTGTGGGAAATGGATTGAAAAAACAGCCGGTGTGGCAAGGCAAGTCAGGATCAGGGTATGAATTATGTCCAATCAAGTAATAGGCTCACCACAAACTTGCGGGGGTCCTGATCATTGGACGGCGGTGCAGTTCTTTTGTGCAACATAGTGCCTGTCTCATGATCCAAGTTAACGACAGAGCGGCCCAATGCCGCGGAGGCTAAGATGAGAGCGAGGAGTAGGCTCTTCTGAAAAGGCATTGTAGTGAATGTAAGGTGAATTGATCGTTTGATAAGACTGGGCTTGTTATAGTTGGAATAAATACAAGCTGAGAGTGTGGTGCTCAGAAGGCTTCTTCCTGTGGTGGGTGGTTGATCAGAAACCGACCAGGTTCGATGAACACTTTATATCATCCAAAATCCATACATCGAGGTCAGCCCAAAAGCCACCGCCCTCGAAATAAGATTGGGGACCGGCATGGTTCCCCATGCCTGCGACAAAAGAGGGTGGTCATGATTCCTACAGGGAGGGATTACGTTTGTTCAGCCCGTTAGCCACCATGGCGCTCTGAACGTGGACATGCCTCCATACTACAACTTATTCTGATGACTCTTCAGCTCTTTCGTGCTGCGGCCTTCCATCACACAATCGAGGCGCTAGCTTCCGCCGTTTGGGATGGCGCAGGATGGTGCGGCTCTGTGTGGCTCCCAATGCGCGCCATTCTGACAACGAGCAATAGAGGGATGGATTTGACGTTGTAAACCCAAGCACACACCAAGGATGAGGTTTTCGTTGCCCTTGATCCCTGCGGTCAAGTTTTTTTTAATTTTCTTGCCTGAGTTATTCAACTTCTTACCTGAGTTACATACCTGGTGTAGGTTTCCATTTCCTGATTCATCTTGTCAGCCTCAAGAATACTGTAATCCCGAGAGAGGCCAAGGATTTTGGGGTCTGTCTCTACAATTCTGACTTGCGTATGTATTATTACCAGGAAAAGAATACATCAGGCCCAGTGGCTATGGAAGTTCACGTATGTCCTGGTATTTATGTATAACCTGCTCACCATGATATCCAGTTGTTCATGAAAAACTATGTAGTACGAGATTCGATGTTTTGCTTGAGAGGTGGGACTTTGTTAAGTTAGCGCGGCGCGTCAACGGGTAGTTGGAGAGAGGCACAATAATTACACTTGATACCACGACACAAGTGACAAGGAAAAATTCAACAAGATCTCAAATGCGCCTTAGCCCGGATAGATCAGGAAGCTCTGCATTGGAACCCAGCGCGGATTGCATTCAATCAAGCAAAGGAGTAAGGTTTGTTTCTGGCGACTCAATGGATAAATTTTTGGTAGACAGAGCTCGATTCTATCCCCTGAGTCGGAAGACCGTTTGTCCGGAGGACCAGTGGTGAGGCATCTTTAAGAAGATGTCCATTCAGAGAGAATGCCAGATAGCAACTGACTGGAGAGGTTAGGTAGAACTTGAATCATATCTTTCGTACCCTTCTGACTTCAGAGGTTAGCAAGCTGGGCAAGGCTGATGAGAATTGTCTGGTTGGTTATTTGGTCGACGGCGGACAAGCAGGGACTATCCGGCCCACGCTTACCTCCGGATAGTCTGGCCTATTTAAGACTGCCGAGCATGGGGATGAGGCTGAGTGCATCCACGATGGCATCGACCATCTTCTTGGTCCGGCTGGCCCAGCACTCGCCAAGACATCTCACCATCACACGGCCGTTTCTTCGCTCCTTATCCACAACGACAACGGCGGCGAGCACCAGCGAGGAACCTAAGAAAGCATCTCAAACGCAATCCAAGTCTCTCGCAACCGTCGAAAAAGTGAGCGGGTTCCTTGGACTGCCTAGATTAGCGAGTTGCCATATTCTGATGACATATCTCCATTAAATTCCTTTGGCAGCCCCCCAAACCAACCGTCGAAACGAAAGCACAGAAGACAAAAGCGAAGAAGAAAGCTGTAGATGTCAAGCCTAGTGCTAAACAGAAACCCGAAAAAAATGCTACGCAACCAAATAATTCCTCAAAGAATGTCACCAGTCCCCCAAAGAATGGAGGCGCGAAAACTGTGGCCACTCAAAATCAGCAGAAGGCGAAGAAGAGCTCAAAGACTAAGGTAAGCCCAGATTCATGATGGATTTCCTTTTTCTTTACCTCGACACACCCGCCGCCATGCATAAATGTCTCCTTACCAAAGATTGAAGTCACTTGTTGTAAGAAACACCCTCATACCGTAGCGTTTTGTTTTACTCCCAATTTAAAACAAAAATCCCGCTTGGCTACATACTGGATTTGTTGAAGCAAATACTGACTGATGGGTTTCCCTTCTTCTTTTTTTTTTTTTTTTGAATTTGAAGGCCGGTAGTGGCCCGGAAACCAAGGAAAAACCGTCTCCAGATCCCCAAAAAACGGCCCCTCCACAAGCCAACCAAACAACTTC